>PVKS010010189.1:0-61043 GCA_004027875.1 Aplodontia rufa
TAAGATGTAAAGCTTTACAATCTAATACTTTTTTTAGAGTTATAATGGGAAGGGGAAGGGAGGGATAAGGGAGGGTAATTGGGGGGGCACTCCTGGGGATAATTGCAATATCCAGAATATATACACATTTTATACACATTTTATATTATTTTGTTAAAATCTTGTAAGGTTGTTCAAAAATAAAAAATTTAAAATTAAAAAAAGAATTATATGAAAAATAAAATATAAATAAATAAAACCAAAACAATTAAAATACTAAAAATTTCTTAAAAGGACCATGGATGTAACTCAGTGGTAGTGTGCCCCTGAGTTCAATACTCAGTAATGAAAAATGCAAAAAAAAAATAATCATCCCACATCTTGCCCATTTTTCTCAAACACTAGAACTCCTGCAATGTTACTAATGTCATTTAATAAAAGAATTACCTTTAAAGAAAAGTCTTTCAGAGGAGTGTACATTTAGAGGCTTAAAATAACTGTACATACACATATTATCCAGCCTTCACATTCCCAGCTCTCTGGGGGACTCCCACTGAGCAATTTTGTGTGAGACTCAATAGGCTCAAAGTCATTCCCTGCTGGGGGTGGAGGCAGACAACTCAGAAAATTGTGAGAATTTGATCTTTGGCCTCCAAGTGTCAAAACAGAGAAAAGTACTTGGGCTCCATATGTCAAAAACTACAAGGTTTTATTTACTGACTAACATTTCTCTTCATCCCAGGACATGAAAAGGGCTAATATAAATTACATGGATGTTAAAAGAAAGAGTGTTTCTCATGCTGACGGTGTTTCTGTTTCACAGACTGCATTTTTGCTCCTCACATTGGAACTCGAGTTTACGAAGTGGTCAGTGTTCTGCAGTCTGCCCTTGAGTTTTTTTCCCCATATTAAGGAAAACAAGAGCCTGTTAGATCATTGCTGCAATGATAACACCTCTGATAACTTCTCAGCCAGGGCATTGGTACTTGTGTATAAAGAGATTCATTGCTTATACGAATTTAATTCTCTTATCTTTTTTTATAGAACACTGTTTTTTTTAATGGTTTTTAAAAACAGAAAGATGAATCCTTGAGTTTTCTCTTCTCACAAGAGTCTTTGGGACTTTTTACACACCTTTATTAACATCTTCTCAGTGGGGTCCCTGCTGATCAGTTATAGAGATATGTTTTTTTTTCATAACCAATCACCATTCTAAGTTTGTTTAAAGAGAAAATAAGAGACCTTGACAGTCATCATCAAGGATATATATTTGGCCACAGAGATTGTTTTCCATTGAATTTAATTTTTAGAGAATGAAGTACTCAAGAAAGATTGTAAGGTATTTAAAACAAAAATCTGCTCTTTATTCACTGTACTTTTTTGACCATGTAAAGAAGGTATCTTTTCTACCATAACAAACCATGATTGGAAACACAGAAATAAAATATAATTCAAATCAATAATGATTTCCAGGAAAATTGAGAAGATGGTATTTTTAAAACCAAAAGAGTGAAAATAAATTCTGAGTTGATACAGATTTTCTTTATTTGTGGAAGTCTGGGGGGAATTTTGATGCAGTTTTGTATTACAATGTATGTAACATAAGTTATATGTAGGACAAAACAACAGCAGCCTCATTTATAATAGGAAAAAAAACCCCTAAAAGTAGCCTAAATGCCATCACATTTGGGTTAAACCAAATGTGACACCTTCATGCAATGAAATAATTTGCAAGTTGTTAGATCAAGACACACTCAAAGTATTCAGTTATGGAAAGATATCTTAAATTAAAAATAAAAACTAGGATGCAGAACAACATATAAGGTATGACACTATTTATATACAATTAAGAACACATGTACATGAATTTTCAAATGCATAGGTTACATTGAAAGGATCAAGTGGTTGACTCCAGTTCCTGAGTCTTTGGTAGATAAGGAGAGAAAATTTGTTTTACTTCTATCTTTGTCCTTGTGTACCTTTTGAAATTTGTAACAAGTGCAAGTGATACCTACCCCCAACAATATATTAAAAATAGAAATTTGAAATATCAAAAACAAAATTGAGAAATAAATTATTCATGTTCAACCATGCCCGTAAACTAAAATGAAATCTGCCTTTAAATCTCAACATAAAATCTGGCATAGCGCCCAACATTCAATATTTGTTAAATTATTGAATGAAAAGTAATAGTTCACATGGAGTTTAACAACATACCTCCCACAAAAGAACAATTCAGTATTTATCTTTAAAATGGTATGTTTTCAAAGAACTAAAATCACTTTAGCCAAAATTGGCAAACTACATTATGGAAACAGATGAAACCTCTAAAGCTGCAGAAAATTTCTAGAGGCAACTTTAGAATCAAGTGCTTCCTGCAATAATTATAGTATTTTACCCCAATAGACTCAATCAGTGAATTTAGAAATTATGCATTTATAATTGCATTGTATTTTGATCAAGTATTACAGGAATTAGATGTCATCCTTCATCTTTCATTAATTTGACATAAATTCACAGACTCAAGCAAAACTATGCCATGTTTGTTTATAAAAAATTGGAAAAGATAACTTTGCTTTTTTGCTTTTGGTTTTGGTACCAGGGACACTTAACCACTGAGACACATCCCCAGCCCTTTCTTTATTTTTATTTTGAGACAGGGTCTCATTAATTTGCTTAGGGCCTTGCTAAGTTGCTGAAACTGGCTTTGAACTTGAGAATCTCCTCTCTCAGCCTCTGAAGTCAGGATTACAGGTATGCACCACTGTGCCCAGTGAGAAGATAACACTGGGATGAAAAATGAAGATAACAATAGGAAATAGTAGAGAATCGGGTATTTGGAACTGCCTAAGGGAAGAAAATGACTCTGCTACTCAAAATCTAAAACAAAAAAGAAACACTGAAATATCTGTGAGTAAAACAATAAATATTAGCCTTGATTCTTTTTCTCCATGTTTAGATACCCTGGCATATCTTAGTTACATAATAACCAGTTATGATCTCAACTCTATTTGTGTTCTTTTCTTTGGTGTTAGTTCTATTGAGCCTTCTCACATCCCTCAAACAAGTTCAGATCCCCGTTAGATATTCTCAGGATTCTCCTAGGAAGTTCAATTTTCCTCCCACCTAAACCGCTTCTTTATCCCGCTCTCCATTTAGGAAACAGAGCATCCATCAAGTCTCCATGTGTTCCCCATCCCACTCCCAAATCCATCTGTATTGCTATGGTCATTCAGTGCCCTTTATGAGGCATTAACATTAGGTCACTTCTAAAAGAAAGAAGGGAATGGCCATTTTATTTTAAAAATTACTCTCCTTCCTACAAAGGCAAGGTTTTAAAACAGAAAAAAGCAGCTGATATCGATCCCTGCACAAATATCTCAGGTAAAGCCCATTTTTAATGGAGCAAACTCACTCTTATTCTAGGAAATTTACTGTACTCTCACATTCTCTTCCAGGAAACCCTTCCCATGTAGCAGAAGTTTGCTCCAGGAGCTCACAACTACACCATCTGACTGAGGAATAATTTTAATCTGTCCAGGCCCCAACCTCCAGGGACCCAGGAAAGTAACAGAGATAATGGAGAAAGAACTTACTCCAAACATATTTTTAAATTCCTAAGGTAGGGTGTGTGTGTGTGTGTGTGTGTGTGTGTGTGTGTGTGTGTGTGTTTTCTCCAAGGAAAGACTTTTTGACCCCTGTGCTTCTCACATAGCCCTTCTATACCTCAGACATTTTGTTGTTCTTAATGAAGGCTCATTTTTACTTAAACTCACTTTACTAAAAGTACCTCATATGTCAGTTAGCTATTGGTGTGTAATATACTTCCCCAAAATTTTAGTGGCTGAAAACATTCCAAATTCAGTGGCTTAAAATAGCATCACTCATTATTTCTCAGAGACTATCAGTCAACTAGTTGGCTGACCTTGTCTCATGCAAGAGGTGATACTTGGTTCTGGATGGTCTTGGTTGGAATGACATGACTATCTTCCATATGTCACTCATAGCCAGCAAGATACCCCAGAATACTTTTCGTGGAAGCAGCAGGATCAAAGGAAGAAAAAAGAAAACTCTCAAGTTATTCTTCAAGTATCTATTGTACCAACTGTTTTGTTCCATTGGCTGAAGTGTCACTACCAAACCCAGAGTCTATACGGTAGACCTCTACCAAAGGGCTTGTATAAAGGAAAAAGTGAAAAATTGTTTTCATTCATGCAGTCAATCTATTGTGCCCAAAAATGAGAAGCACAAGGTAATATGCTTAGAAAATCCCCCCGAAAGTCCTCTTCTCACTTACTCTTATAGTCTGAGTTAAGTTGCTTCAGCTGGCCATCAAATGAGAACTAGAGCCAGCCTGTGCGTATGTAGGTACAGCATAGCTGACTGGGATTATAGGATAGAGGGTTTCCTATCATTCCAAGGCTGGTAGCAGCAGTCCAGGAGTAAGACCATTCTTCCCAGAAATTGGGGGGAGATAATGATTACTTAATCTAGAAAATAGTAATTCTAATATTAAGAAAAAATACACCCTGATGGAGGAAATCTAGATGGTCAAGCTGGCAACAGACCAAGGATAACTTTGCATTCTACATCATGTGCTGAAATTCAAATTCCTTCTGATCCAAGATTAAGGCAATGTGTCAAGTTTCCCAAGCTGAGTATGACTGTAATGAATTGACTAGAATCTTAACTCCTGGAAGCTACATCATGGAAGGTAAGGAGAAGTTATGCTTAAAGAACAAGTCCCAAAGGTCCCAAGACTGAGAAGACCTTTTCTCTGATGTCAGTCAGGGCAGGACAGAGAGACTCTACAATGAACAGAAGAGAAAACCAAGGTACAACGGCAGGCACACCTAGTAATAGCAGCACTTTGGAGGAAGGCATACATCTGGCCAAGAGGAGTGCTTGTGAATGGACATAAGATGCCTCTTCAGTTCCCTAAGTGATACAGGAGGCATTTGGGGGCCTGGGGTTTCAATAACTTAGATCATAGGGAATTAATGAGTTAGACCAGTGCTTCTCAAACCATCTGTGAGGAATGATGAGTTTTTTATATTTCCAAACTGTACTGACTCAGACGTTTGTAATACTATACAAATAAATTACCCCAAAAAAAATTTTTTAAAGTCATAAATATAAACAAAATACAAGATCTACTCTTTTGTCACTAAGTCCAACAGACATAAAACTATTGTCAAATTATCAAAGCTTCAAACACTCCTCCTCCATTTCAATGTTATGTCACTGGGGACTGGTAAGAATTTGTTAACTGGTATAATCTATGGACCACCCTTAGGGTAGCACTGAGTTAGATAGCTGTCAGCTTTTGTTTTATGTGAAAAAAATCACTTCCAGGTTTGAGTGTATACTGTATCCCAATTTCTGTGCTCAGCACTTTTCATATATCATCTTTATTCTTCCAAAGTTACTATCTCTATTTAAAGATAAAGGAGCCAAAGCAAATGAGGCTAGAAATTTTCTCTGCACTACATAGTCAATGTCAATGACCAAAGTGGAATTTTCTTATACTGATGGCCTGGTTCATGGGGTTTGAGTAAACATAGGTCTAAACATAAACAGTTGCATAACTCTCCACTCTCCAAAATTCAAAGAAGGGTATGAGATGCCCCAGGAAAATCTCCAAACTACCTAAGTATAAATTCCCTTTCACATCTTTGCTGATGCCATTTGTTCCTCCCTAAATGCAGAGACTTGGAGTTTTGCCAGATTCATTACAACATCAGCTCAGAAATCAGCAGCCCATCCTACTATCACTCATCCCTGCAGCTCTGACCCCACTAATACAGGTGATGCACCTTGAGCTTCAGATGTTCTGCTAGAATTGGCTTTGTGATTTTTGAACCAGGTAGGATCAGAGAAAAAAATACCCATCCAGTTAGGGCTTCAAGACAGTTGTAACAGGCTCCTGAAAACTTTTTCTAAGTTTAGAAGAGATGTTATATTGGTGCTTTGTTGCACTGAGTTGTGTGGTGGTTCTTGCTTTCACTTATCTACTCAGCTGAATTAGAGTGAACTGAGCCTACAAAATCCACCCTATCCTATCCACAGTCAAGTTCAAGGATGCTGGGGAAACACACAGGGGAAGGCTGGGTCTTGGACTTCCCTTGCCAGCACCATGGACAGCAGAAGGTTCCCTCAATTTTCCTCTGAGGCTTTGGTAACAGAAGGGACTCTTGGCTGCAAGCCACAGAGGAGAGTTTCCAGGGCTAGAGCCCAACACAATCAGGAGATGAGGAAGATGGGACTGGGAACCTTTGCTAGTTATTTTATAGACTGAGATGAAAATGAAAAGAGATGACATCACTATTGGTAAATTAGTACAATCACTGTGGAAATCAATACAGAGGGTCCTCAAAAGACTAGGAATGAAATCGCCATATGACCCAGCTATAACACTCTTCAATATTTATTCTAAAGAATTAAAGATGGCGTACTACAACAAACATGCACAATCATGCTTATAACAGCTCAATTCACAATAGCCTAACTATGGAAAAAGTCTACATGTCCATCAAAACAAGAGTGGATAAAGAGAATGTAGTATATAAACACAGTGAAGTTTTATTCAGCCATAAAGAAGAACAAAATTATGTCATTTGCAGAAAAAAAGGATGGAACTTGAGAGCATTATGTTAAGCAAAATTAACCAAACTCAGAAAATCAAAAGGTATATGTTTTCTCTCATATATGGAAGCTAGAGAGAAAAATAGAAAAAAAGGTGGTGGAATCTCTTCAAATAGAAGGGAGATCAGTAGAGTAGAGAAAATGGACAAGAGGATAGGAGAGGAAGAAGAGAGAAGATACTGGAGAATGAAATTTACCAAATTATGTTGTGTAGATGCACAAATATGTAACAATGAATCCCACTGTTATGTATAATCACAATGCACCAAGAAAAATATAGGGGGCAAAGACGACCCCGGGGGTGATGGGGAAACTCCAAAAAGAGACCCTACCCCATTTCTGCCAGTGAGGACACAGCAAGGAAGCCCTGTCTCTGAGCTAGAAAGCAGGCATCACCAGACACCGAATGGCCACTGCCTTGATTCTGGACTTTCCAGCTTCCAGAGCTTGAGAAATAAGTCATTTTTAAACTACTCATCTTTGGCATTTTTTATAGCCACCTGAACAAGCTAAGACATGTATTCAATTCCCACACAAGTCTGCCATGATCAAGGACTTCTTACTCAGTTTTACACCCAGTACCACACCTACCTGACCAACCCTAGGCACTGAGTAAGTGAGCTGAAGTACACCCAAGCCCACTGAGTCTTAGGAACCTAAAGCAGGGTGTCCTCTCCTGGCCAAAACAAGTGGAAGTGCTGTGGAAATCTCCATTCCATTTTAAGACCTAAAAGTAGAAATCATGGGTTTAGAAAGCCTTGTACATGTTGAAGGAAAAAAAGAAAAGAAACTGTACTTGTTGAAGCAATCCTGCACCAGGCATTTAACAAAATAAACCACAATTATGTATATTTTTAACAGTCTCCATCAATGTCATGTCAGGATCAAGCTTACTAAGACATGTAAAATTATATCTGCTTTCAATCACCAAGATCACTGAGCCAGCTGGGCTAACCATAACTGGTCTGATCTCCAAGATCATGGTTCCCCCACTCAATTTATGTCATTTTTTAAAATTCCAGGCCCACAACAAAGATTAAACTCAGATATCAGTGCAAAATCACATCATTTTTTTCAAATTTTAAAATTTAAGGAAGGAATACATTTATCTTCAGAGAAATACGGGCATATAGACAATGAAAAACAAAAGCTTTCCAAAATCAAAAAGGGTTTCAGCCTGGGACTGGCCATTTCCTCCAGAACTGTGATTTCCTATGCAAAACTTCACCATGGGTGAATGGGTATCTGGAGCTTCTACAATGAAAAAAGGAAAGAAAGAAAGGAAAGAAAGAGAAAGAAAAAGAAAGAAAGAAAGAAAGAAAGAAAGAAAGAAGAAAGAGAGGGAGAAAGAAAGAAAGAGAGAGAAAGAAAGAGAAAGAAAGAAAGAAAGAAAGAAAGAAAGAAAAAGAAAGAAATCTGAAAGCCCCAGTTTCATTAGGAACTCCCCCACAAGATTTCTTTAAAAAGCAATAAGCCAATAGAGATGCTCCTTAGCTTGATACCTGCAGTGAGGCAGGAGAGTGAATTGCTTGCACCGTGAGCTCCTGAGCATTACAGTGAACACCTTTGCAAATATCTTCCCCACACCTGCCTATCTCTGCTCTGCTAGAAAGAACTACACTAGTACCGTGTAGCTCTGCCACCCAGTCACAGCTAACAGGGTCAGGGCTGGGTATCTGGCCCAACCTGGGTCAGTCAGGTCTCTCCCAGAAATCTGAAACCAGAATCCAGATTTCACAGCTAGGATTTTCTCAGTAGGTTACTTTGCTTCTGCCAGCTTGAAGTGGGTCCCTGTTACTGTCAACTGAAAGAAACTTGATCAAGTCAGGAGTTCATCAGCAAATCCAGGGGTGTGTTCAAGGAACAAAACCCTAATAGGATCCTGGTTAGCAAAGGCGGGCTCAGATTGTACTGCTAGAGAAGGAAGTGATTCTAACATCTGGAATTTGTGGCAAAGACGAATTTCTCCTTTAGCCTAAGAGGGCTGAGTTAAAAACACTACAAAGCAACTTTCTCCAAAAAGAGTCTTATGAGCAATACCAGTGATTAATGTAGAAAATTATGTGTATGCTTAAATGCAAATTTTACTCAAATATATCTGAGGTCCCAGTTTTTCTGTTAACCTGAAGTTACAGTAATATAAACAATCAAGCATTAATTGAATTTACCAAAACATATTGTTTAGGGTTGGATTTTTTAATTGTTATTTATGTTTGCAGTGTTTTATTATGATTGAGAAAATGTCACACCTACATATAATTCTAATGCACTTCATATCATATGAGAAAAGACCAGTACGAATGGAGCATCAGCCCAGTGTGTATGAATATTTCATTATAGTTAGGCTTTAATTTTACAGATCTGGGAGAGAGATCAGTCTTGATAATCTGTTTTTCTGGTTGATAATGCAACCTAAAAATTTTATCTATAAAAATGCTAAGTGTCTTTTTAGATTTCAATCTACTTTAAGGCTTTGATATTGCTTTCTTTCCTGGACATTGGCATTTCAGCTAGGATAGATTCAATTAGATGCTTCTTCCCACTTTCCACTCACATGATCTCCTAAGAGTGACAGCTGCCCTGACCTCTTTAAAAGTCAGATGAGCTCTTTTCCTAGGAGCCCCAGCTAAAAGTATGGGTCTCTTAGGTCAGCAAAAACTCATTCTTTCCCATACTCCAAATGGCTCTTCCCCATTAAGCCATTAGTAGTCCAACTAGGGGTTGTACAGTGCACATGTGAAAAGTAAGGAGAGGGAATTGGTATCGATTCTTCCTGCTCTATTTTATAAAGCATTCCTTAGACTGCAAAAACCCAGGAAGAGACTGGCTTCTGTTCCTAAGATCACCAAATATACCCAGCCTTAAAATTTAATGTTACACTGTGAGCATCAACTTTGTGCAGGACTGTTACTGGTATGTACCTTTAAGTGCAAATTAGAACAGGTGTATTTGTGCAAATTAGGAAAGATGGCAGTGCAGGCAGCCTCTGCCTCCAGGTTCTCAGTTTGGCAAGTGGCCTAGAGGCTAGATTCCCTCACCCTCTTAGCCACTTTATGGAGTGAACAAACAGTACACTCGTAGACACTGACTCTTCTTTTGTGGTTGAAAATCTATCTTTACATATATTTTCAGCTATGTATTTAAGAGAAGTAGTGTGATTAAAATGTACCACTACTACAAAGCTGTGAACTTTAGAAATGTAAAAAGTTATGCTCTTTTGGTATCATCTGTTTTAAAGTTCTTTTCCAATGGAAACCTGGTATGCACATGCACTCAATCTCTCTCTCTCTCTCTCTCATATATATATATATATATATATATATATATATATATATATATATATACACTTTATGCTCATATATATGAGAGAAAGAGAGAGGTTGATTGATGAAACTGTACAGTAGCTCTATTTGGGGGGAGGGCATATACACATTGCTATGGTTTATGTCAATGTCTACCAGAGACCCATGTATAAAAAAGGTTTGGCTCCTAGCCTGTGGTTATATTAGAAGACAGAAGAACCTTTGAGATGACACCTAGAGAGAGGCCTTAGGTCATTGAAGGTGTGCCCTGGAAGGGGATTGTGGGACCTTGGTCTCTTCTGCTCTCTCTCTTTTTGCTTCCCAGCCACCATGAGGTAGAGGATTCCTATGCAAGTGTTCCTGCCATGATGTGCTGTGGCTTCACAGGCCCAAAAGCAATGGAGTCAACCAGCCATGTACTGAATGCTCCAAAACTAAGAGCCAAAATTAACCTTTCCAATTTTTAAGTTGAATATTTCATGTATTTTATTACAATAACAGAAAACTGACTAGCATGCACATAAAGTGCATAAAGCATACTTATCCTAAATCTGTGCTTTGTTTGTATACATACACAGACTGAATAACAGTTTAGTGTAAATAATGACCCAGGAAATGACTCCTTCCAAAGGTTCCAACAAAAGTTTTGAATCCCCTGACTGACTTCTGTCATGTCCAACCTGTCCTTGGACTTAATATAAACAGAATTAATCTATATTCTTTTGTGTCTACCTTCCTCAACTCAACACAATACTGGTGAGATTCTTCCATTATGGAGTATGCATCAATACTTTGATCTTTTCAATCTGTGTAATAGTCCATCACTTGATCATACCAAAATTTATTAATTCTGCTGTTGATGGATGTTTAGGCTGTTACTAATTTGTAACTATTATGAATACAAATTCAATGGTTTCTTTGAATTCAATTAACAGAAATTAATATTTTCACTCAGTGTTACTCTACAAAGAAGTTTACAACAATAATTTTAAAATGGATAAACTCAGAAAATTAAAATAAAGGTAAAATATCATGTATAGGCAGATAAACACAATTTACAATCTGTCCAGTCTTCATAGTTGCAATAATCAGGTTTCTAGTCAGATTCTGAGCTTCCTGGAAGCAAAAACAAAAAGGGAAATATGGTGAATTATGTAATTTTGGGAAAAAGAAAAAACGTCAGTCAGGGAATGCAAAACTTCTGTTGGCACTAAGTTCCAAACTAAGTCCTTTCCTTGAAGTTTTGTGGTTAAGAAACTGTTGAGAAATGGAATGCAAAATGCCTTCAGGGAAGCTCTTCAAGAACTACATTAACAGATTTTTTATCATTAATTCATACAGTGACCCTAAGATTTGATGCCAATACAGCAGATTATAGAGTGTCATAATAGGGCATGATGGCACATGCTTATAATCCCAGTTTTTGCAGAGTCTGAGGCAAGAGGATCATAAGTTCGAGGCCAGCCTGGGCAGTTTAGTGAAACCCTGTTTCAAATCAAAATAAGATGAGCCAGGAATTTATCTCAGTGATTGCTTAGCTTGTGTGAAGCCCTGCGTTCAAGCCCCAGGACTGCAAAAAAAATAGTGGCATTGTGCATGGTCATGTATTTTTAAAGATGGAAAAGCATATGGCACTTTCAGGAATTGGCAAACTGGCCAACTGACCCAGTGAGAACTGCCACCTGCTTTTACAAATACAGGTGGTCCTCAACTTGTGATGATTGGAGTTCAGTGTGTTTCCACTTTGTGATTGGGCATAAGATACCTACACGTCCATTCTGTTCACTTTTATAACAGTGTTTAATAAATTACATGAGACATTCAGTGCTTTGTTATAAATAGGCTTTGTGTTAGATGATTTTACCCAATTGAAGACTAATAATGGAAATGTTCTGAGCACGTTCAAGTTGGGGTAGGCTGAGCTAATGCTTGTTAGGTTAGGTATATTAAGTGCATTTTCCATTCATAAGGGTTTTCTCTAGACATAATCCCATCCTAAGGAACACCTGTGGCTGTAGTGACACACAGCCCTGCCCATCCATCTGCACGTTACCTGTGGCTGCTTCACAGTGATACAGAAGTTCTAGGGTGAAACATGCTTGTCCCCTGACCAGTTTCCTCTGCTTCTGCCAGCCAATGAGCCCTGCCAGAGGTGCAGGCCTTTACAGCCAGTGGGTGCTGCGTGCTGAGTGGGCCTCTGCAGCTCTAAACCGGGCAGTGCCCTCCAGTACACTTCAGCAGCTCACCGTCAATTTTTAATTCCTTCTAGGTTCTTGTCTTACAAATTCAAAGAATTAAATCTATAGACCAGGATGAATTAATGGAAGAACGCTTTGATTTATTGAAGAAACAGGAAACAAGAACCTGGAGAGCACGCTTTCTCAGCCCTAATGTGTTTGGCTAGGGATTTATATAACCCTTGGATCACTGCTATTGGCCCAAACTTAGGCAAATGAGGGTTTGAGAAAAGCATCAATGCTACTGGTTCAAAATTATGCTAATTAGGGAACGGATGCACCAACACTATTGGACCATGTTTATGCTAATTAGGGAACAGAGACACTAACGCTATTGGTCAAATCTCAAGCCCTAACTTTTATTCATGGATGCCTTGCTCTTATTTTCTCCTGGTTCTCAGGGAAGTGGGAGGCTGATGGTAGTAAATCACGCATGCTCAGTGGGGAGGGGGCGTGCCAGGAGCTGCAGGGCCCTGTGACGCTGGCTTCTGCAGCAGCCGTGTGAGATGGCCAGGCCTGGCTACCTAACATCAGTGCTCCTTGATTCACCTGGGGTGCTGACTTGTGCCTGCTTCCCGCGCCACTCAGCAGCTCTACCCCTGCATTGCTCCACGCAGCTCCGTTGCTCGGCTGCCATTTCCAGTTAGAGACCTATTAGCCAGTTGCATGGCTTGGTTGCTGGGAAGCCGGATCTCCAGATTCTGCAGCAGAGTCTGAGAGCTGCAACTAAAACCATCTGGTTCACATGCCTAAATTATTTGCTATCCAACCCTTACAGAAAAACTGTACCAATTCCTGCCCTAAAGTAATAACAAGATAGAGTTCCAAGTATCATTTTCCTCTTGATTATTGTTTATGTCTTTAGGTAGTCCCTGCTCCTTTAGTACAGGTAAAAGTGAAAAGATTTTTCATATGTAATTAAGTTCCCAAATCAGTATTTTTATTTAATCAAAAGAGTGATTATCCTGTATGGACCTGAGTTAATCAGATGAAAGTCCTTAAAAGAGACACTGGGCCTCCTTATTGTTAGAGGGGATGACTTCTTCCTTCTCCTCCTTTTTTCCTTCTTCTTCTTCATAGAAGTAATTGTTTCCATTTGTGTGCTAAAATTACAAATTGTATACAAAATAAGATTATGTGATTAAATTAAAAACCTATAAAAACTGTAAAACATAATTTTATTAGATATTAAGTAATTGTCGGTAACCATTTTTGCATAATAAAGGCTCACTTAAATTGATATTCCAAAAAAGTAAACATGCGATATAAAATGTTATGCACATGAAAGAGACTTTTTAAATTATTTTAACTATTTTCTGCTTTGTTTTTAGTGTATTATTATTATACATAATAGTGGACTTGTGACATATTCATACATGCACATAACATAATCTGCTCCATTTCATTCCCCACTACTTTCCTGTTCCTCCCCTGCTCCTTCTGCCGACCCCCCTTTCTCTACACTACTGGATATCAGAGACTTCTTTCTCTCCCTTGTTGGCTTGAAAAAGCAAGTCACACTTTGGGAACAAGCTATGGAAAGGACTATGTAGCAGGGAACTGAGTGGCCTCGTCCTACAACCCTCAGGGAATTGAATTCTGCCAACAACCAGGTGACCATACAGGAGAACCTCAGATGAGAATTCTGCCCTACTCGACTCCTTGATGGTAGCCTTTGAGACCCACATGCAGAGAACTCACTGTGCCATCCCAGTCTCCTAGCCCAAAAAAAAAACTGTGAAATAACAAATTTGTCTTGTTTTGACACGCTAAGTTAGCAGTATAGTTACATGTCACATAATTATGTTTTTTTAAAAGAGAGAGGTACAGTGAGAGAGAGAGAATCAATTTTATTTAGTTTGTCTTTTTATTTCAGGTCTGAGAACCCAACTCGGGGTCTTGTGCGTGCCAGGCAAGGGCTCTGCCACTGAGCTAAATCCCCAACCCCAATTTTATTTAGTTTTTCATGTGGCTTGTGGTGCTCTGAGACGTCGTTGTGTACGTGGTGCTGGGGTTTGAACTGGCTTGCTTGCACATGCCAGGCAAGCACCATAACCACTGAGCCACCGCTCCAGCCCCACATAATGATGTTTTGATCAATGATGTGCTGCACATGTGATAGTAATCCCATGAATTTGTACTGCTTTGCGATGTCGTAGCCATCTTAGTTTGTGATGTTCCCATAACAATATCACCTAACAACATTTCTCAGAAAGTATCCCTGAGTTTAAGCAGCACAAAATATAAAGTAAAAAACAGCTAGGGCTATAGCTCAGTGGTAAAGCATCGGTGCACACTGAATTATCCAAGGTTAAATTGATATTATACTTGGGATTTGCTTCTGTGGAGAAGAGCACAGAACAGTATAGATGAGATTGGCCATGTGTTGACCAATAGATTCTTGGGGATTTTTAATTCTATTCCTTCCACTTCTATGTATGTTTGATGTTTTCTAAAACAAAAACATTTTTAAAAATTATACATATACACAGAATTATTCTGTTAGAGGAAAATTAAGCAAGTTAAATGTCCAACAAAGGGAACTGATTAAATTCATTGCTAAAGATAGTATTTTTAGGTTGGTTGCACAAAATAATGTCGTAACAGTTTTCTAGGGCTTTATTAATTTATTGAAAAAATAAAATATTTATAAACAATTAAAAAACAAAACTTACACAGTTTTTGGAAACATAGTGGAGTAAATTCAATTCTGTCAGACAGTGACTAAATCCAGTTTAAGGGCCTTGGTGTCTCCTCCAGATGGTGAGAGCATAAGCTGTTGTTATGGTTTGGATATGAGGCATCCTCCAAAAGCTCATGTGTTAGACTACAAGAATTTCCAGAAGTGATATGACTGGGTTATAAGAACCTTAATCTGATCTAATCTGATCCATGATCTAATCAATGATGTGGATTAACTGGGTAGAAACTATAGGCAGGTGGGTGTGGCTGGAGGAGGTGGATCGTGGGGGACAGGGGGATGCCTGTGGGGTTATATTCTGTCCCTTTGCACCTGGTTGCATGTCCTGCATTGCCTTCCTCCTCCATACCCTTCCACCAAAACGCAGAAGCCGTACCTCAGGCCTAGAGTAAAGGAGCCATTTATGGACTGAGACCTCTGAAAACATGAGTCCCAAATGATTTTTTCCTCCTCTGCATTGCTTTTGTCAGGTCTTTCTGCCACAGCCATGAAAAGTTGACTAAAACAGCTGTTAAGCTCTCATGACCCTCTCTCCCATCTCTGACCCCCATCTTCTGCTGGAGAGTAGGCAACTCCAGTCCACATTCTCTGAAGCCTCATCTTCTCTAATGTACAGAGGTCAGGCAAGGAAGATGGTGGAGTCAAACAGGCAATTCAAGTCTTAGTGCATCTTGAAAAAAAATAACTCTCAGAAAGATTTGGGTTGTGACCACCCTCAGGGAGCTCTAGTTGTTACCTTTGGCCATATCTCCCCAGATTTACATTATCACCAAAATTTGTCTTCATTTTCATAAAAATCATGAATTTCTTAGTTCCACCAGCATCTACCCCGTTGGGACATGAGGCTCAGCTGGCTTGTAGAAGAATTGGTGGTAAACAACTCTAAGGGGTTCAGCTGGCTTGTAATTAGCAAATTGCCTGACCGCATGACTAAGCTATTCAGCCACTCATTTGTTACAATTGGGGAAAGGTGTTTGCATTGTACCCTATTGGTTGCTCTAATGGATAAATAGAGTAGCAGCTAGTCAGGTAAGGGAAGCAGCCAAAAGAAGCAAGCGGCCCAAGGAGAAAGCAGCCAGAGAAGCAGCAGCCAAAGAAGCAGCAGTAGCCAGAGAAAAGCAAGCAAGCAGCCGTGTCCTGAAGGGAGAAAGCAGAGACCAACCGCCGGCATTCGCCCCCTTGTTCCCGGCTCCCCAACCCTTCCTAACTCAGCCCCTCGGAGGATGGCCCAGCGTTGGGTCACCCTACCCGTTCTTCGTTCTTCGCTCTGGAGTGCAGCGAGGAGCAACTCCTCGCCCCATCCCCGCCCTAACTCGGCCCCACGGAGGACGGCTCACTAGGTCGTTCTGCCCGCTCCTTGCACAGGAACGCTGTGGGGAGCGACTCCTCTCCCCCCTTCCCCAGCCCTGTCCTGCGGGCGCCGGCGCCCGGTTCCCAATGTCCTGCTGGCCCCCCGGGGAAAGGCTAAGGTCCCCCGAGGCCCTTCCGCCGCTCCCCGCTCCAGAACCCAGGGCGGGGGGACGACATACCCCACACACACAAACCCTTTCACAGTGTTAGGCACTGTGACCAAAACACCCAACAAAAATAACTTAGAGGAAGAAAAGTTTATTTTGACTCACAGTTTCAGAGATTTAGTTCATGATCAGTCAATTCCAGTGCTCTGGGACCAAGGTGAGATGGAATATTATGGCCAAAGGATTGCACCAGAGGAAAATTGTTCAACTTTAGGCAACCAGGAAGCTGAGAGAGAGAGAGAGAGAGAGAGGGAGATAGGGAGAGGGTGAAGGGGGAGGGACTGCAGGGAAGATTCAGCTTCCAGGTCACACCCCTAGGGACCACCTCCTCCAGACACACCCACCACTACAGTTACTACCTAGGCAGTTCTTTCAAACCAGGATAGGCTGGTTAGGTTGCTGCCTTGCAGCCGTCCTAATCCAATCACTTCCTCAACAATCCTGCTTTAAACACAGGAGCTTTCAGGGGGTGCCTCATATCCAAACCGTAACAAAGGGTAAGGTTAGATAAGCTATCCTTACACCCAAATGGCTCTGAGGCCCATTCCTTACAATCACTACTCCAGATTACTTCGAACAGAATGGTCAATAGGCAGTGAGAACTTGGTGAATGTCCTACTAAAACACATACAACCACAAAAGTAGTTTCACAGGGATTTGCAGATCTGAAAGTGGAACACAGATGCCATCTCCCAAGTCAGCACTTGCCCCAAGTGCTGCGTTGTCCTATCTGAGTCAGTTCTTTTCCAATCTTAATAAATAGCCTAGTTCAGGCTAATATATAGGTCCACAGAGCAGTCACACAAAACCTGAAATATACAAATGTGGAAGGAAAGGAGTGAGGGAAGAAGGAAAGAAAAAGAAAAAATCAAAATGGTCGATAAACAAATTAAAAGATGTTCAACCTCCTAAGTCATCAGGAAAATTGAAATCAAAATCACAATGAGATACTGCTGCCTGCCTATCAAGATAGCTGAAATTTAAAAGATTTACTATACCAAGTGTGGCACAGATACAGTAGAACTGGAACACAAACTCATACTATTTCTAGGAGTTCAAGTGTGGTGTATTAAATGGTATAATCATCTTGGAAAGCTGTTTAGAAATTTCTCCTAAAAATGAGTATGAACATTTGATATAAAATAAAATTAAGCCTATTACCACTCTGTAAGTCAGCAATTCTATGCTAAGGCTTCCTAATAGAAATGCATATATGTGTACACCAAAATTGATACTAAAATATTCATAGCTGTACTATTTTTATGAGGCAAAGCTATAAACTATTCCAAAATATTCATCAATAATGGATGGATAAATATAGTCATATAGTGGAATACAACACAAATGTATAAATAAAGTTCTGTATAAGAAACAGCATGAGTGAATCACATTAAAAATGTTGAGTGAAAGAAGCAAGTCACAAAAATAGTATATTTCAACTTTTATGAGGTTTAAAATGGGGAAAACTAATTAATAGTGTGAAAGTCACAATTGTGATTATTTAGGGAAAAGGAAAGTAGTAGTGATGGGGGCAGTCACAAGAGGGTCTTTGGAGAGCACTAGTAGATATCTATTCCATTCTCTGGTAATTACAAGAAATAACTCACATTGTGATCATTTATTGTGCTATATACTTATAATGTATGTACTTTTCTAAGCATACATGACATATATATATATATATATATATATATATATATACACACACACCCACACACACACACATGTGTGTGTGTGTGTGGGTGTATATATACATGTATAGTCAGTCCTTCATGTCCACATATCCATGGATACCACCAACCTAGAGTAAAAAATGTTACATTGTTCCTTGCACATGCTATGTAATTAGGCCTAAGAAAGCCACATCTCTACTGAGCATATACAAACCTTCATTCTTGTCATTATTTTCTAAACAACATGCCATAACATTCAATTACACAGTATTTACATTGTACCAGTTATTTTAACTAATCTAGAGATGATTAAAAATATATGGGAGGAGAGCCAGGCTTAATGGTGTACACCTATAATCCCAGAGACTCCAGAGGCTGAGGCAGGAGGATTGCAAATTTGGGGCCAGCCTTGGCAATTTAGTGAGACCATGTATCAAAAAATAAAAAAGGCTGGGGTTGTAGCTCAGTAGTAAAATGCCTCTGGGATCAATTCCCAGAGAGAGAGAGACGGACAGACAGACAAAGAAGAAGAGGTATACTAGAAGATGCGAATAGGTTGTATGCAACTGCACCACTTTATATAAAGTACTTAAGTATCTATGGATCTTGGTAATCCTGGGAGTTCTTGAAACCAGTCCCCATGGATACCAAGGGACAACGCTACACACACACACACATACACACACACACACATACACACACACACACACACACACACACACACACAAAGAAAGCAGAAGAAGCTGCTTTGGTAGAATTCTTCTAAAGATTCCAGGACTTTTGATCAACACAGCTTTCTGAACTTCCTACTACGGAAGGACACTCAATTTTTGTGATTGCAAAGATCAACTCTGTTTCACAGCTATAAAAAGAGATGTCCATTAGATAGTGATACCAAATAAATATCACAAACACTGTAATAAATCATTGATAATATCAAGAAGAAGGAGAAAGGGAACTAACATTATTAAGCACCAAATATGTTAGACTGAATATATACTCTTTACCCTGTGTGTGCTATCTGCAGTAATTCTCCCAGTAACTCGTTGCAATAGGCATTATTAATCCTATTTCATAAAAGGATTGTAAACTAATAGAGAACTTAAGTGATTTGTCCAAGATTGCAAAGTTCCTAAACAGCAGAATTTTTATTCAAATCAGGGATTATTTTGCTCCAAAATCCAGAATGGTTCCACCACACCCACATCGTTCCTTACATGGCCCTGGACAATTATTGCCTTTCACTTCTACTAACAAAACAAACTCATAAAACTTGCACCCTCATAAATATCTCATATAAACAAAGAAATCTAACATGATTTCTTAGGAATATTATTGCATTATGCTCTGTTGCCATTTAAAACCCAGAAAAAATGTTCCACAGCGTTCACTTCTAATAAGAGGGAAACAATATGAGGGTCCAGGTTCCCTGATTCCCAAATAACATTTAATTGCCCATGACAACCACCTCTTGAGAAAGGCTTTTTGTAAATGGGGAGCTATCAAGGCCATATTACTCTTAAAACTTTTTTATTATAGCCGTTTTATTATTCATATTCTTTTAAGAGCATCTGAATGATTGTTTTATAGGCCTACAATAGCTTAAGTTAATGCTAAAACATACAAGAAGATCCCTTCTAAATTTTTAACCAGAATAAAAGTTTACAAAAAGTACACATACTTTTAAAACAATAAGCCCATGTATCCGAACAGAAATTAAGACAGTTTTACAAAGCAATTTACAGATTTTATAGTGCCACACCTGTATTTGATATCCATTACAACTATAAAAGCTGAAGACTTGGGGTAACTACCTACAGTCTAGAGGGCATTTTCAGGAAGTATTATAGAAGATGAAGAAAAACAGCATTCTATTTTTCTTCTTCTTTTTTTTTAAAGATAGAGGGACAGTGAGAGAGAAAGAGAAAGACAGAGGCAATTTTTATTTTAGTTTTTCACATGACCTTTGTTGTTCAGACACTTCGTTGTGTACATGGGAGCTGGGGTTTGAACCCGTGTACTCGCGCATGCTAGGCAAGTGCCGTAACCGCCAGGCCGCAGCTCCAGCCCCCTATTTTTCTTCTTTTATTAGACAAAATAAAATGGAAGCAGTTGGGAAGATGGGTGCTAAACAGAACACTGTAAGTATCAGCATTAAGTGACTACTAAAGAAGTCTACTTAAACTACCAAAGTTGATGTGCTTAGTTTATGAAGGGCTAATGGTCGTCTTATTGAAGGGAAATGAGCTTTGTTAAATATATCAATAATGCTAACACATTAATAATTGAACCATAAATCTTTCCCAATGTCCCATTAGATGTACTTTATCATATGCATGAAGATGAATTTAATGCTTCTGCTTATACATACAGAAAGTAATAGCAGAATCCCTCCCAAATCTAGATGTTTGGGTTCCTGAAAAAAAAAAATCTCCGTTAGGAGAACTCCCAGTTGTATAACAGGAAGACATCTAGAGAACAGAGTTGAGGGACTAAGGTTTTGAGTGAATCTTTAATAAATATATTTTCACTTATTAATATACAATGATAAGTCAACCAGTATACTATAGTCAATAACAACATTTTTATATATTAAATTGGTAATAATGACCTCTGGGCAATTAATCTCTATTCCCCTTCTATTGGCTTCATTAATTTTTATTAAAGTCTCCTTCCTTCAAGTTTCAAAAAGATTATGTTAGTGAATTCACTGTGCTCCTTCAATAAACTATAGTCTAAGAGGAATCTTTTCCTGTCTTTAGTTGTCCAGCCAAGTGCATTTCTAAAATTAAGATTTTACAGTCCAGAGCAATAGCCATCTTCCTCCCCCAAAAGGCTATCCACTTTAATCTCATAAATACCAGAATTTGTTTCTTTTTTTTTCTGAACAACATAAATTTATTTTTAAAAGTTCTGAAGTATGGAAGAAGCCCAGCAATATCTGTTTCTAGATATTTTCAATACTCTGAAAGTTATCTATGGAATTTGAAGTCTTTTATCCCCCATAAAATCCAATTTCAGTGTGTTCATTTTTTTGTTTTGTTTTTGTTTTTATTTTTTTTAATTTTTATTTTTTTTTATTTTTGAACAACCTTACAAGATTTTAACAGAATTTGTTTTTTAATAGAAACTCTTTAGATAATTTGAATTGATTCATACATTCCAATCAAATAGCTTGCTGTTCATTCCTCCCAAGTCCCAGAGTGATGGCTCTGATGTCAACCTATTAAACAATTCCCTGCTGCTTCACTATTATACAAGAGTCTGCCTCAAGCATCCAGCTTTCCTTTCCCTTTTTCCTGTTGTCCCAATGCAAAAACTCCAACTTTACCTACTGTGATGGTTAGCTTTACGTATCAATTTGGCTAGACTGCAGTTACCCATTATTCAATGAAACACTAATCTAAGTGTTGCTGTAATTAGGTTACTTTGTAGAAGTGCTTAACATCTGTGATCAGTTGACTAAAGAAATGAGATTATCCTCAAATATATAGGTAGACCTCATTCAATTGGTTTAAGACCTTAAAAGCAAAAACTAAGGTTTCCCAAAAGAAATGTAGCCTTAAGACTAGAGAAGTCTCCCTTATCTATAGGAGATACATCCTAAGACCCCCCAGTGGATTCCTGAAACCATTGATACTACTAAACCCTACGTATAACATGTTTTTCCTATGTGTATGCACATATGATAAAGCTTATTTTATAAATTAGGAAGAATAAGAAATTCACAATGATAAAATAAAACAGAAAAATTATGATATACTGTAATCAAAGTTTGTGAATGTGGTCTCTCCCTTTCAAACTATCTTCTTCTAGTTGCTATAGTTTGGACCTAGAATGTCCCCTAAAGGCCCTTGTGTTAAGGGTTGATCCTCATCATGTGGCTATTGGGAAACCTTTAGGAGATGAGCCAGCAGGAGGTCTTCTGGTCATTGGGGGTGTGCCCTTAAAGGGATAGTGGGACCCCTGCCCCTCCTCCTCTCTTCTTCACTTGTCAGCCACAAGGTGAGCAGCTTTGCCCACCATCCACTCCCTGCCATGATGAGTTGCCTTGGCACAGACCCAAAATCAATTGTGGACTGAAGTCTTCAAAACCATGAGCCAAAAAACCTTTTCTGGTTCTAAATTGATTATCTCAGATTATTATAGTAACAGAAAGCTAACTAACAGAGTAGTTTTAATTTTCACTTCATCACTTTATAGGGTTTTTTTGGCATATCTGAATTGATGCCATCATTATTTTTGGGATTCAGGGCCATCGTTAAGTAAGCTAAGAGTTACCTGAACACATGCACCATAGTATCACAGCAGTCAACCTGCATATGCAGCATGGATATGCTGGACAAAGGGATGATCCACATCCTGGGAAGGATGGAGCAGGGCAGTGAAAGATTTCATCACACTATTCACACTGTCATGAAATTTAAAATATATGAATTGTTTATTTCTAGAAATTTCCTTCTAATATTTTCTGACCATGTTTGACTGTAGGTAACCAAAACTGTAAGAAGCTAAACCAGGGATAAAAGAGGAATACTGTCTAGAATCAATTCCTTCCTGAGTTTACAGCCACCAACCCACCTGCAGATTTCGTATTTTTAACTTGCCAACCCCCTCAATTGCTTGAGCCAGGCACACCACCTTCCTATTGTCTCTATTCCTATTGCTGCTAATTCTCTCAAAATAAAGGGTTAATGGGACACCTATCTTAGAAGGGAAATCTCACAATCCATAGTAAACTTCATTTACTAATATTTTATGGAAGGGGAATTTTAAGTCATGTAGGTATTCCTATAATCTGACATTCTTCCATTATCAAGGAGACTTATTAGAACAAATTTCCTTCTTACTTGATTGTAAAGCAACTTTGAGAAGACTGTGTCATTTGGTTTAGAAAGGATGCCAATTCATCCTAAAGCCATTTTCTCCAACAGTAGTTGAGGACATCTGAGGAATGTGGACTCTATTTCCTCAGTCCAAAGAACAATGGGAGAAGCAGGGACAGCTCACGCCACACTACCACAGGCGGAACCTCACCAGAGACCCCGGGTGGTGCTTCTGAAGCTTCGCCCCACATAATGGAAAAAACTAGTCCTTCCAAAGACCTCCTCCCAGATGTTAGCTGAGCATCAGGCCACACATAAGGAGACATCCCATGAGAATGACTATTTACTGAGCATGTCTCCAACTAGCTCTCAGAAATCTATCTACATCACATGTGGCTGTGCAAGCAGAGTTGTATTTTCCTAGACTTTGGGCAGGAGGGAATTTATAGATTTTAAAAATCTCAAAAGTTAAAGTATATCCTATAGGAAAGAAAGGAAATAATCTAGAAACTTCCTACTGCTTGAGATCCAAACATTTTATCAAAAAGTTCTGTTTGCATTTCTAAAAAAGACATTTTATTCAAAATATTTAAATTTATTAATCAAAAAGAAACAACAACATAAAACTTTGTTCTTTCCAACACAAAAGTGCTTACAAATAATGATGATTATCATGTCACTTGGATTATTATTGGTTATTGATCAGAAAACCCAATAATAATAAATGTTATTAACAAGGCCATCAACCTACCATGTAACTTGTCAGGACTGTCAACCAGAAACTGTCATTAGAGTCCTTCATAGGAGGAACTGTTGACCAACCCCAGTCGACTAAAGAATCCTTTGTAAAACTGATCAAATTGAATCTTGGTGCCACCAACAAATTAATATTGGAGGGAAATTTTAGAAATCCTTCTAGTCATTGGTAAAAGTAAACTATCACAAATAAACAGGAAGAGGTGAAAGTTCCATAACTGTTTTTTGAAGCAAGATTTTATTTTTCATTATAGTTCTACATATTAAAGGGGTTTGTTGTTACACTCATACATGCACTCATCATATATCCCCTCTTTATTCTCTCCACCCTCACCCTCTCCTCATCTCCATCCCCCATCCCTAGTCTGAGAGGTTGCCAACAGTTTGACTGGTAATCTGTGTTTTGAGTCTATTGCCTAGATTTGTTCTTCTCTCACTTTTTCTTATTTTGTACTCCAGCTTCCACATGAGAGAAAACATTCAGCCCTTGAGTTTCTGGGTTTGGTTAATTTCACTCAACATAGTTTTCTCCATCTCCATCCATTTATCAGCAAAGGCCATGATTTCATTTTTTTTAATGTCTGAGTAGAATCCATTGTGGTGTGTGTGTATGTGTGTGTGTGTGTGTGTGTGTGTGTATTGTGTGTATGTATATGTATATACATGGTATATATATATACATATATACCACACTCTTTTAGTATCCATTCTTCCAATGATGGGCATCTGGACTGATTCCATAATTTAACTATTGTGAATTGTGCTACTATAAACATTGATATAGCCTTGTTGCTATAGTATGCCGAATTTATAGATTTGGGGAAAACATCCAGGAGAGGGATAGCTGGGTCAAACGGTGGTTCCATCCCTAATATTTTGAAGAGTTTCCATATTGCTTTCCAGAGTGATTGTACTAGTTTGCAGTCCAATTAACAATGCATAAGGGTTCCTTTTGCCCCACACCATCACCAGCATTTGTTCTTGTTTGTATTCTTGATGTTTGCCATTCTGATTGGGGTGAGGTGAAATCTTAATGAATTTCTGATTTGTTTTTCACTGATTGCTGGAGATGTTAAACATTTTTTCATATATTTATTGGTCTTTTGCATCTCTTCTGTTGAGAAGTTTCTGTTTAGCTCTTTGTGTATTTATTGATTGGATTATTTTGAGTTTGGTATTAAGCTATTTGAGTTCTTTGTATATCCTGGATATTAGACCCCTATCAGAAGCATTTTGTATGCTCTCTCTTCACATTCTTAATTGATTCCTGAGCTGTGCAGAAGCTTTTTAGTTTAACAACATACCACTTATTGATTCTTGGTTGTATTTCTTGTGCTATGGGGGTATTGTTAAGAAAGGTGGTGCCAGCTCCTATATGGTGGTATGTTGACCCTATTTTCTCTTCTAACAGTTTTAATGTATCTGATTTAGTTCCTAGGTCTTTGATCCATTTTGATTTGAGTTTTGTGCAGGGTGAGAGATACAGATCCAATTTCATTTTTCTGCATATGTTTATCCAGTTTCCCCAGCACCATATGTTGAAAATCTGTCTTTTCTCCAAGATATATTTTTGCCACCTTTGTCAAATATTAGATGGCTACAGATTTGTGGTTCTGTCTCTGTATCTTCTATTCTATTCCATTGGTCTTCATGTCTATTTTGACACCAATACCATGCTGGTTTTGTAACTTTAGCTCTGTAATACAGTTTCATATCAGCTATTGTGATGCCTCCTGTTTTGTTTTATTTTTTGTTGTTGTTTGTTTGTTTTTTGTTTTGCTAAATATTTCTTGGGCTATTCTGGGTCTCTTATTCTTCCAAATAAATCTAAGAAATGATTTTTCTGTATCTGTGAAGAATGTCATTAGTATTTTGATGGTCATTGCATTGAATCTGTATAGCGCTTTTGGCAAAATGGCCATTTTGAGTGTATTAATTCTGCCTATCCAAGAACATGGGATGTCTTTTCATCTTCTCAGGTCTTCTATTTCTTTCTTCATTGTTCTATAATGTTCTTTGTAGAGGTCTTTTGCTTCCTTGGTTAGATTAATTCCCAAGTATTTTTTTTAGATTATCATGAATGGGATGGTTTCCCTGAATTTATCCTCAGTCAAATCACTGTTGGAATATAGAAAACCTACTGATTTATAATTATTGATCTTGCATCCTCCTACTTGATAAGGTGGGTCTAGCAGTCGTTTGGTGGAGTTTCTTTGGTCTTCTAGGTATAGGATCATAACATCAGCCAATAGAGATAATTTGACTTCTTCTTTACCTACTCATACCCCTTTGATCTCTTCTCTTGTCTGATTGCTCTGGGTAGTGTTTTGAGGATTATATTGACTAGAAGTGGTGAGAGTGGATATCATTGTCTTGTTCCTGAGTTTAGTGTGAATGTTTTCAATTTTTCTCCATTTAATATGATACTGGGTATGGATTTGTCGTAAATGGCCTTTACAAGGTTAAGGTAAGTTCCTTTAATCCATAGCTTCTCCAGTGTTTTTAATGTGAATGGGTGTTGGATTCTGTCATATGCCTTTTCTGTGTCTATTGAGATATTATAGTTTTTGTCCTTGCTTCTGTTTAAGTGATGGACCGCATTTACTGATTTGCATACCTTGAACTATCCTTGCATCCCTGTAATGAAACCCACTTGATCATGGTGTATTATCTTTTTGATGAAAGAAATTTGCTAATATTTTCTTAAGGATTTTTGTGTGTATGTTCGTTAAAGATATTGATCTGTAGTTTCCTTTACTTGATGTGGATTTGTCAGTTTTCAGAAACAGGGTTATGTTTACTTCATAAAAAGTGTTTGGGAGTATTCCATTTCTTTCAATTCCTTGGAATAACTTAATAAAGAGAGGTGTTAGATCTTCTGTAAAGGTCTGGTAGAACTCGGCTGAAAATCCATTGGGAAGGTCCCATAAACTTTTAGTCCACTGTAGCAAAGACCATCCACACCAGTAAGTACCCCTTACCACTGCCTCACATGCACCCAAAACTCAACACATCCACCTGAGATCCTTGACTTTTGCAGGGTCCCTTGACAAGTGGAGTTTCTTTGCCCATTACAGATCCACCCCTGATGGAGTGGACAGAAGAGATACTTAACTTCCATCCTGATACACCAGGGTAAGGCACACAGGGTCCAACAAATGAAGTTGTGGTGTCATGCAGCATTTACCTCCATCATTTGTCACTGACTAGAATACTTTGAATTAGGGGCAACTTAAGAATCTAACTTGGGGTTAGGGATTTAGCTCTGTGGCAGAGCGCTTGCCTAACATGCGCAAGGCACTGAGTTCGGTCCCCAGTCCTGGAAAAAAAAAAAAAAAAAGAATCTAACTGATTTCACAAACCTGAAGAAAATACCATGTATTAAATGCAATCATATTTTTTGCAAAGCCCTGGGCTCTCAGTAATACATGTGATTTATTTGAATAATTACCATAAGTGAAACATTATGCTTTGTTATATAAATATAAATAAGTCAAGTTCCTCAACCTCTGGGGGATTATATCTAGTAGAGAAGACTGGCACGTCCACAGTTGAGAAATGGTAGGCAAATTTTGCTTGATTACAGAAGACAATCCTGTAGGAACCCATGCGTAAACAATTAATTTCAACCAGTAAATTGAAACCGAACTTATGTGGTTTCCCCTAGAAACTCAAAAGGAGGAAGTTTAGGGGTTATATGGAACTCAGGGAAGAAAAGAGATGGATAAAAAATACATAAAAGAGAGAATGAGCCCCAGCTACATGGCAGCAGGCAATAGCCTCCAGAAAAAAGAAAGGACTTTGCCGAGGCTTCTAGATTAAGCTATCTCCCAGTTTTCCTCAAGCTTGCAATAAAAGTCCACCCCACACAGAAATCCTCTGCAGAGTACCTGGGCGTAGGAAAAGAAAAAGACTGGGTCAGTGTTGGGGCAAGTAAGGCAGACAGGGCCCTTTTTCGTCTGGGATATGTAAATCTTAGAAATTATAGTTGGGGGACTGTGTTTGGATATTAAAAAACTGGGACTGGGGACATGACCACATTTGGGTTTCACATCTAAAAAATGGTAAAGCAATAAATATTAAAATGACAGTGGTTGTGCAAAGAAAGGAAATTACTAGCATTCTGTAACACAGAGCTAGTCCATTGACCCTGGATACTCACTTTCTCTCATGCCCTGTTGTTAATTCCTGCTGGTCCTTCTGCCTCAAACACCTTCTTAGGGTTCACCCAAAAGCTGCCTCCCTCAGGATCTCTTTCTGACTCTTCAGGCACTTGTCTTAGGCAGTTTAATCTGCTGTAATCTAATACCACAGACTGGGTGGCTTAAACTATAGAAAGTTACTGCCTATAGTTTTGGGGACTGGAAACCCCAGATCAAGGTTCCAATGGGGTCAGAGTCTGAAAAGGACCCTCTTCCTGGTTCATGGAAGGGACTTTCTCATTCTCTCTTGGGCTGGTAGAAGGTAAGAGCTCTGTGGGATTGTTTTTATGTTTTTATTAGTGCCTTAAAATTATATATAATAGCAGGGCTCATTGTGACATATTCATATGTGCACATGACATGATTTTGCCCCATTTCATTCCCCAATACTTCCTTTTTCCTCTCCTTGCTCCCTCCCCCTGACTCCCTACCTCTACTGTTACTGGTGTTCCTTCTGTTTCTTAAATTGGTACATTAAAATTACATAGAAAAGTGGGAATCACTGTGGTATACATGTACATAGGCCAATTAGATTGATTTTTATAAAGATACAAATCCCATTCATGAAGGTTCCACACTTATGACCTAATCACCTCCCTCAACGTTCCCACTTCCTAACACCATCACATTGAAGGTTAGGGCCACAGACAGTCAGTACTTGTGTGCAATACTTGTGTGCTCTCAGGTATTTACCTGACGTAATTCCATATCTGGATGTCTAGCAAATGCTACTCACTGGACAGTTTCCCCACTAGACTCTAAGCTGAACTCAGGAACCAAAGTTGTATGTCTTTTTATCTTTATAACCTCAGTGCCAAGCACATTAGCTAGCATATAACTGGTTCTTAATCAAAGCTTCTACAAACAAGAGGCAGGCAAAGGGTGGAAGACAGGAAGATTTCAACTGGACTATGAGAGATAATTGTGATCCAATTAAACAGAGAAGAGATCAAAGGTTGCTTATGAAAGATAAGCATAGGAAAATATACGACATAAAAGGAAAGACCCAGTTAAACATGGTGGCCGGAATAAATGCCTTTATCTCTGCTCTCTTCTAAAATCCCCCCTGGACTTAAGAAATGTAAGGAATTATTAAGAGAAGTTCTTAAAACTGTAAAGCCAATACAGGACAAGTAGGATTAGAGATATTGACACACTTTTAGAAAATAAGAAGTAAATGGAACAGTAAAACCAGTTACAAAGGATGAGACTAAGAGCAAGTGTCAAAGGGAACAAATGCAACAAACAAAAAAGCCTGCCTCAGAAATCCAAGCCTGATACACAGCCTGAGGATGCAAAGCCCTGAGTATTACGGAAATAGTGAAATTGCTCTAGTCTGAATTCAGAAGTACTAGAACTTAGAACCTTCCTCCATCCATTTACACCAGGGTGCTGTCAACTCCCTCCTTTGGCAGGAGTTTATAGTTTTCTGCAGAGGTTTTGAACAAGTGAGTCCAAAACCTGGGAGACCAGACCCTCAATGGATGCTATATGCTTCTTTAACATGCTATATGTCAATTATATGTATGCCACACACTCCTAGCCCCCTCATACCCATCCTTCAATAATTCCAGCACCAGAGCCTGAGGCTCCCCTAGTGGAGAAGTCCAGGTAGGGGCTAATCACCAGTAGAACTCACCACTTGGGTGACTCACCCAAGTCCAACCCTGAATCACCTTTCTAGTGACTCATTATGTAAAAATTTTGAAAGCAAATATACTATTTTACCCCCCTTTTAATAATATCTACTTTACTTACAACCTGAAGATGCCTGATATTCATTTTAAATATTTAAATATAGTAATCAAATAGAGAAGACATCCAGAAGAAATAGAAGTCCAACCAAAAAGTATGTATTGTGGGACAAGCATCCCCAGGTAGAAGCACTAAGCAAGAATCCCAATTAAAGCAAGAGATGGTTTGGTTTGTAATAAAGAAATTCCTATACCCAAAAAATAGAGTTAATTTTCTAAAGAAGCCTTAAAAATCTACACAGCAACATCCAGGGGACTAAATTTTTCTTCCTTTTGTACTGGGGATTGGACCAGGGGTGCTCTACCACTGAGCTACATCCCCAGCCCTTTTCATTTTTTATTATGAGACAAGGGTCTTGCTAACTTGCCAGACTGCCCTTGAACTTGCAATCCTCCTGCCTCTGCACCCCAAGTCACTGGAATAACAGGTATGCACCATCGCACTGTCTTATCCCTTAATTATAATAAAAATATAAAGATATTTTTATAAATAGAAAAACTTATCCAAATTCAAACCAAGGAAAAGTGACACAACTTCTTGCCCAAAATTTCCAATTTTTAAAAGTGGCATCAAATGAAAGATACAGAAGAATTTCAAAGGGCTTATGGAACCTCTGTGGTGAATTAGAAAAATGACCCAATGCTTTACAGCCTTCCACTTATGGAAGTGTACATCACTGGACTGGGGATACAGTTCAGTGATAGAGTTCTTTCGTAGCATGCACAAGGCCCTGGGTTTAAGCCCCAGCAAATTAAAAAAATATATTTACGTTCTTGTCCTTTCCTGTATGTTGTTGCTGTACCTCCCACTGGTTAGGGTTGGCCTTGTGACTTTCTGGAGCCAACAGAATGTGGTCACAGACATGAAGCAAGCAGGAGTTTTAAATGTGTTTATGTGCCTTGAATTGGCCTTTTATGCTGCTGTGATTCTACCAGGTAGCAGCTCCCATTCATCCTTGACCACAGAGTAAAGAAATGCAGCATCCCTAAACCAAACTGGAAGCCTGGAGTTCAGCCTAGCCAGGCCAAGTCCAGCCCAGCCCAGACAAACCATAACTTACCTGCAGACTCCTGAGCAAGAAAATTAATATTTGTTGTTGTAAACCACTGAGATATTGAAATTGTTTTTATACAACAAAAATAATTACAGGGTCCTAACTTAATCCCCACTTTTTAGAAGGAAATGACAGAAAGAGGGCAAGTAGACTTAGTTCTTTACACTTCACTTAAACCTACTAATTTGTAGAGAAGCATGTTGTGTGGGGTCTGGGCAGCCCAGGAAAAGTTAGGGAGGAAGTCCTCAAGTGGAGAAGCATGTGTTTCTGCCACTACAAGACATCAAGATATCAGGGGAGCCAAGAAAACCACCAGAGTTTAAGAGAGAATCTCTAAAACCCTCAGCTTCCACCCTCCTTGGGAATAGAATACCTCTAGGCAAAGGTCATCCTGTTATAGGTCAAGACAAGGGCTGCAAGAAAGGCTTTGCACGTCCACAGCAAAACTCTCTCCACCACCCCAGCCACGCATCCCCACCCCAATCATATAAAAGAAAGAAAAACGCACAGAAAAGAATATTTGGAGAGAAAGTCAAATGGGGCTTAGGTAAAGTAGAAAATGGAGAGAATTCATTTATACTATGATTATATTGGTGTAAACAGTATCATTCCTGCCAACCTTTGTCTTGATAAAAAGAAATGGAACAACAAATTCAACCAGTATGTACAACTATAATGCACCAATAAAAAATCCGGGGGGGGGGGAGAAAAAAGTATTGGAATGGCAACTAGGCCAATAATAAAGCACAGGAAAAAACACAAAGATCAAGGGAAAAAAGAAAGAAGAAATGGAGGAGAGGCAAAGAACACAATTGAAAAGAAAATATAATCTAAGGAAGAGAAGACAAATTCCCTATAAGTGCCTCTTGCATTCACAGAATTTAAGAAGAGCATGAATTTAATAAAATAATAATCCAAAGTCAAAATCAATAAGTAATTGAGAGTAGTAGAAACAAAATAGGGATCAAAACACCATTGCAGAAATAATAAATTTGAATAATGCAAAGAATAAAATAATTAAAACCAAAATACCAGCAAAAAATAAACCCTAAGTTCATCATAGCAAATGAAAGCTATAAAAGCAATTGAGCAGACAATACAGGAAAAAAGATAATAATTTATGCTCTTAAAAACAACTTGGGTAACTTCACTCAAAGGTGGTAAACTCATGTATTAGAACCATAGAACAGAAATGCAATATGTTAATATTTATGAGATATATTTGCAAGGTATTTCATAAGATATTTGAACAAGCTATACTGCATGCCTTTACAAAAATATAAATGTTTAATCCTATTGTCAAATATATTGAAGAATAACAAGTGATGATAGGAAGGGAGGAGAAGGTGAAACGTTGGAACTGAGATAAAGCAAGGTACATTCTGAGCATTTATAAGTATGTCACTGTATATACTAGAGTCGTGCATACAAAAAAATGTTCTTCACAGGTTTAAGAATTATTTCACTGTACTCAGGTATTTTAGGAAAAATATAGTACCCAGAAAAAAGGCAAGGGATTGGGGGACTGGAGGAGGGAGGTAGAGGAGTGTGGGGTGGGGAGATACTGACCAAATTGTATTGCTATATTGTGTGCATCTGTGAATATGTGACAACAAATTCCATCATTATGTACAACTATAATGCACTCATAAATATAAATTTAAATTTAAAATATATATAAATTTAATATAAATTTAAAATAAAAATATATTTTTATTTTATATAAAATATAAATTTAATATAAATTTAAAATAAAATTTTAAATTTAAAATAAATTTAAAATAAAAAACGACTTGGGGGACTGGAGCAGTGGCTCAGTGGTTCCAGTGCTTGCCTGGCATGTGCGAGGACATAGCTTCAAACCCCAGCAGCACATACACAACGAAGTGTTAGAGCAACGATAGCCACATGATAAACTAAATAAAAATGATCTCTCTTTCTCTCTCCCACTGTCCCTCTCTCTCTCTTTTAAAAACACCAACAACTTGATAAGTAGAATATGAAAAAAAGATAATAAAAATTAAGTAGAAGAAAATTCCTACAACATAAAGCAGAAATGAACCTGAAGCACAGTAGGCACTATGTTGGACTGCTTTCTATCACTGTAACAAAATACCTGAGATAATCAACTTAACAGGAGGAAAGATTCATTTTGGCTCATGGTTCCAGTCCATGGTCAGTTGGCCCTCTTCCTTTGGGGTCTATCATAAGGTGGCAGGAGAATGTAGCATCATGGAAGGAAAACGTAGAAGAATCTACTTACTACTATATGGCAGCCAGGAAGCAAAGAGAGAAAAAAAGGATGATCCAGAGTCCCAATGTCTCCTCCAAAGACACTGCCCCAAAGACCTAACTTCCTTCCACTAGACTCCACCTTCTAAAGATTCCACCACCTCCCAATTGTGCCAACATCTGGTGATCAAGCCTTTAGTATATGAACTTTAGGAGGACATTTAATATCCAAAGTATAATAAGCACAAATTTACATATAATAATAATACTAGACATGCTCTCAAGGATATAAAGTGACCTCTCCATATCCACAGGTTCCACACCCAAGGATTCAACTGTGGATCATGGCCTATGAAGTTAGACCTACAATGGTAAAGTCTGTACTGAACAAGTACATTTTTCTTGTCATTCCCTAAACAATACAACATAATAACTATTTACAGAGTAATTTAGTCAGCTTTTTCACAGGTACAACTAAACAACACAACAAGAACAACTTTAGGAGGAAAAGTTTATTTTAGGGCTCATAGTTTCAGAGATGTTAGTCCCTGGAAGGCCGGCTCCATTCCTCAGGGCTTGAGATGAGGCTGAACATCACAGTGGCAGGCACAGCTCCAGTAATCAGAGAGCTCAAGACATCACATCAGGAAGTAGAGCAGAGAGAGAAACTCCACTCCAGATATAGAATATATTCCCCAAAGACATACCCCCAGTGACCCACCTTCTCCAGCCACACCCTACCAGCCTACAGTTGTCAGTTAATCCCTACAACACACTGATTTGGTTAAGGGTTTTATAGCCCTATCATTTCACCTCAGCCTTCCTGAATTGTCACACGTGAGCTTTGGGGGCACACCTCATATTCACACAATAACATTCCACCCCTGGCCCCCAAAAGTTCATCAATCTGACAAAACAAAATATATTAGTCCATTTTCAAGAGTCCCCATAGTCTCAACAGTTCCAAGATTGCCCAAAAGTCCAAGTCCAAAGTCTCCTCTAAGACTCAAGGCAAACTCTAAATGTGAATCCCTGTAAAAAATAAATAAATATATAAAGTTACATATGTCCAGTATATAAAGGCACATAGGAAATATTTCTACTCCGACAAACACAGGCATACAAAGAAGTGATGGGACCAAAGCAAATCGAAATCCAGCTGGGCAAACAAGTCCTATAGTTCCATGTCTGGCATCTGGAGCACGTGTTTTCTACAAAAGGCTTCTGTAGCTCTGCCCCTGTGGCCTTGCTGGTTGCAGTGCACATGGCCTCTCTGTAGGCTTGTGTACGTTCAATTCCTGTAGTTTTCCTCAGTGGTCATTCTAAGGTACTGGTATTTCTTAATCCCAGGGGTCTCCACTGCAGCTTCAGCTTCCTCCTCACATCTCCACCTATCCCCCTCTCCAGGACTGCCCACAGGGACTCCAACCCTGGGTCACTTTGCCTGAACCCCCAGGCCTTCCTTTGGGGAAGCCTCCATGACCCCTAACTCCAGCATCCCGCTATCCTGCAGAACCAGCACCATGTGGTTGCCGCAAGGCCTGCCACTATCTTGAGCAGCAGCCCAGCCTCCGGGCACCCTGGCTGCAGCAGCCTCTAAGTGCCTGGGTGACTTAGCACTTTGAAAACCTTCCTAGATGCTCCCCTACCGCCCCCGCCCCCGCCACCAAGCAGAGTGCCTACTAGACCCTTCTCAAAGGAATTTTTACTCCTTTGAGCTTGAAATGGGTTCAGTCTCATCAATTACTGAGATGCTCTCCAGCCGTCTTTCTCATTGCCTCTAGGAAAAGTCTTTACTTCTTTAATGGCAGTAATGTCTTTAACAACTGCAGTTTCTTAGACCTCAGTTTTACTCTCACCTTTCAAGTCCAAGTTTTTCCAAACTTTCTGCTCGTTTTCTGCGCTTGCATTTCACAATACATTTGGCTAAAAGCCACCGACATTACCCATGCCACTTCCTGAATACTATGCTAACTGGAAATTTCTTCCACCAGATTAAGAAGTACATTGCCTTTAAAATCAGGCTCGGAAAGTCTCTGGACATGGGCAAAATGAACACAGCTTCTTTGCCAGAACATAACACAAATGGCCTCTAGTCTAATATCCATAGAGTCCTCCTTCTCCTCCTCTTGAGCCCTGCCTTTTTTTTCTTTTAAGAGAGAATCAATTTTATTAATTTTTTCATTAGACCTTTGTTTCTCCTACTCTCAGCTGTGTATGTGGTGCTGGGGTTTGAACCCCAGTCTTTACGTATGCCAGCCAAGTGCTCGAACTGCTGAGCCACTGCTCCAGCCCCTAGCCCTGTCTTTACTCAGCACAGTCCTATAGTCATTCCAGTCTTCTGAGCACCAGAATCACCCATTAAGCTTCACTTACAACAAGCTAAAGCTTTTCCACCCTGAATCACTGAACTTTCCAAAACTCCTCTGACAAATTCCAATAAGCTCCAAAAGCTGAACCACATGGTCAGGTTAGTCACTGTAACGACCCCACTTCTCAGTACCAATTTCTATTTTAGTCAGATTTTTCATTGCTGTAACTAGAGAACCTGACAAGAATAATTTTAGAAGGAAAAGTTTATTTAGGGGCTCACAATTCAGAGGTGTTAGTCGATGGAAAGTTGAATCTGTTCCTCAGGACTTGAGGTGAGGCTGAACATCATGGCAGCAGGCATGGCTCTGAGGGAGCAGAGAGCTCAAGGTGTCACATCAGGAAACAGAGCAGAGAACAAAACGCCAGACCATATACAGAATATATATGTATATGGACAGCCCCAATGACCCACCTTCTCCAGCCACACCCTACCAGACTAGAGTTGCCAATTAATCCCTACAAGGAGATTAACTCAGTGATTGGATTAAGGGTTTTATAACCTGATCATTTCACCTCAACCTTCCTGAACTTTTGGGGGACACACATGAGCTTTTGGGGGACAACTCACATTCAAACCATAACACAGAGCATTTACACTGTTTTAGGTATTATAAGTAATCTGGACATGAATTAAAGTATGTGGGGCAACTGTATTAAACTCCAACAATGGGGGTAGGAGGAATGTCAAGGTATAAAAACGATATCCCTAAGGAATGAAAATGAAACTGTGCCTTTGTTAGGTAGTAGCTAGTAATGAGCAATGGAATGCTTGACTAGGCCACAGGTTTACTCTTGAAGTTTTCCTTTAAGCTACTGCCAAGGCAGATAAGCTCTGGAAAACATTAGTACACAAACGCTGTGGATAAACAAAGGCAAAAGAGATAATGAGAAAGGAGAATGCCTCAACAACAAAGGATCTATGTGACTATCTCTTGATAGGACCCAAAAAAGTTGAGATGAAACTAAAAGCTACTGTTGCCAGGTGTCTCCTACTAGCTCAGAAGCAGGTATTCTTTAGTAGCACAGGTGCACTGAGGTAACTTTTGGCCGATGTTGACCCCAAGGCCCACATTAACATGGGATTGACTTGCAGATGAGGCCCCCCTAAATAGGATGGCCACCATGACAGTTCCAGAAAGGGCCAACTAAGATCAGATACTCCACTGCCCGACGTGAAGGAGGAGTTGAACACCTGATTGGCAAAGGTTGCTGAAGGAAGACCCCAATTTTCAAATCAGCCATCAAACAGTAATAAATTTGGAGACAGCATTGTCTCCTTTGTCGTCCTCTGCTCAGAGATGGCCCACTCTCTCTCTTAAGAGTCCTTATTCTGCTTTCACTTTACTTTCACCTCTCTCACTTATAATAATATTCTCTTGCATGACTTTTGGTATCTGACTTTAAATTTTCTTTCGTCAGAACACAAGAACCGAGGTTTGGAGATTCAGCTTCCTGCTTTCCTGTGACACTATCAAATTCCAACAATGGGGATTGGGGGAATGCTGAAGTATAAAAATGATACCCATAAGGAATAAGAATGAAACTGTGCTCTGACTTCTCAAAAAGAGCACACAGAGGTAAGAGGCAAAGGGGCAATGCCTACAAGGTCCTGAGGAAAGGAAGATTCCTGGATATACACAGCCAAGTCATCCCTCCATGTGAATACAAAGAAGAACCTGTTCCAACAGAAAAGGACATCATCAGGGTATGCCAAAGACGGTCCTGGACCACAAAACGCCATCAATAAAAAGAGCAATGGAGGGGCTGGAGCGGTGGTTTGGTGGTTACAGCGCTTGCCCAGCGTGCACAAGTACACGGGTTCAAACCCCAGCACCCACGTATACAGCTAAGTGTCGGAGCAACAAAAGCCACGTGAAAAACCCAATAAAAAATTTATTCTCTCTTTCTCTCTCTCTCTCTCTCTCTCTCACTGTCCTTCTGTCTTAAAAAAAAAGAGAAAAGAAAAAAGAGCAGTGTAGAAGCAGTGATTTTAAAAAAGATTCAACAATTGATAAAAAGTGTGACCCAGGAATTTTATGACTATACAAGCAAAGCTTGTCTTTTATGTCACTAAGAGTGAATCCAAAAATAAAATGCCCATGTATAAAAAGTTACTGGGGACTAGGGTATTGCTTGCTGGTAAAGCACAAGGCCCTGAGTTCAATTCCCAGTGCCACAAGGGGAAAAATGTTACTAGGCAATGAAGTACAGCTCAACATTTTTAAAAAATGGAATGGAGAAGCCTTGATAAAAGAAGTATATGTGGGCCTTAGCCCATCTATTTAAGACCAAAGGAAAAAAATTATTGTGTTTACAGAAAAGAATGTAGCTGGGCACAGTTGCATACTCCTATAATCCCAGGTACTCAGGAGGCTGAGGCAGGAGGATTGAAAGTTTAAGGCCAGATTGGGCAACTTAGGAAAACCCTCAGCAACCTAGTGAAACCCTATCTCAAAACAAATAATAATTTTTTAAAAAAGAAAATAAACAAGAGGGGCTTAGAATATAAAGTGCCCCAAAAGAAGAAGGAGAAAATGGAGGAGGAGGAGAAGGAAAAGGAAATAGAAAAGAATGTAAATATTTAGCCTTGAAAATTTACATACAATCAAATAAGTCATCAGGAATCAGAGGAATGAGAAATGGAATGACTATTTCCTCATTTGTCTCAGTAGGAAGTCAGTTGCCCAGTCCAAAATTGAAATTTAAAAAAAAAAAAAAAGCAGAAGAGCTACCCAACCTTCTTATAAATGCTTTTCCCTTTATTTCTGAGGAATATTTTAGGAACTATAATCACCAGTGGTAAAGAAATGGGCCTGGATTCTGGAAGCCCCTGTAGTTCCCTTTCACTTCATTTTCAAGTAAAGTTGAATTTAAAATATTTCTAAATATAGCTCTCATTTTTATAAGTGTTTTCATTTCTATAAAATTATTTCACTTCTTTTCTCTATGCCTATATCCACAAAGAAGCAGTGAAGAAAAAAGGAAAAGATTTAGAAATGATGTGCAGGGATATAAATGAGTGTTACTTTACACGGGGGTTGGAGAGCTGCAGCCTGTGGGCCAAATCTGGCCCTAAATAAAGTTTTATTGCAACAGACCCATACCTATTTCTTTACATATTGTCCTAGGCTGTTTTCATGCTACAACTACAGAGTTTATTTTCTGTGATGAAGACCATCTGACCTACAGAGACTAAAATACTTACTATCTATACTTTGACAGCCAAGTTTGCTGATCCCCATGTTAGGGGACAGAGAGATGAAAATTGTGGAAACATGCGGTTAAGAGAATAATTCCATAAAATGGTCCCACTGTGTTGACCTTTATATGCTTTTCTTTTCTTTTTTTTTTTTTTCCCAAAAAGCAATCTACCTGCAGCCCTTCCTGGCCTAAGTGAATTGGCCTGTTATCTGCAGAAGTGATAAGGCGTGAAATAATGTCCAGAAGAGGAACCCAAGTTACCCTGAAGAAAAGACTCCTGTGGCCAGATCCTGAAACCCAGGGAGATAAGAAAAATTCCTCTTCACCAGAAAATCTGTAAGAATATATGGTTAAGAAGCCAATTAGAACCAGTCAGCATCAGCTAAGGTGACCTAGAGGACTTGAAAGTCTGATGTCACTCTGCTGTCAGTCAAAAGTTATAAGGCAAACCTGGGCAGGACTGCCTGGAAACTTCTCTGGGATCCCCAATAAAACTGGAGTGCAGAAGAGGCACATTGTTCCTCTCCTAGGAGGACCCACTGTCTCCCTTATTCTCCCCTTTCCCATTCCTTCAGTAAACTCATTCCTGTTACTCTGAGTGGTATATCTGAATTCTTTCTCACTTGATCTCAAGAACTGGGGTTTGGAGGGAGTCTTTGTGCTGCCTCAGTTTCCCAGAAGGCCCCAGCTCACAGCCACACACAGAAATTTGAGGGATGGGGGTGTTTGTTGTTTGTGTTTTATTTTCTTCTTTGTTATTTGTTATATACACATAACATTTTTAGCAAGCATTAAATTTTAAGAAAGCAATAAAGCCACACAGGCTCACACTTATATGCCAAGGTATTAATTTGCTGGAGACATGAAGTAGGCCAAATGACTTCCTAGCTCACCTCAGGCTTTGATTCCCTTGGGGAACAATACTCTGTCCTCTGAAAAATTGGTGTTTCTGTGGACAAAACTCAAAACAAAGAGGCTGGGGGTCTTGGAAATCTCTGCCTGTGGGTTAGCTTGGTGTCCATCTCAAGAAGTTGGTTGTGTCGCTGGTTTTGGCAAAACATTTGAGAATGCTATCTAAATAATAAGATAATAGAGAGGGGAACACAGGAGAGAAGAGAAAACTTATTTCCATTTAGCATCTGCCAAAATTACAACCTTCAGCAAATATCACATAACTCATTAAAAAATTCCTCATTTACTGAAACTGAAATGGGAGTAGCCCAAGACTCAGAAGAAAAGAAAAGCTAATGCATCCTGCTCATGTATTTAAAATCTATTTCTCAACTGTATGCTAATTTTCCTGAGCCAAAGTAAAAGCTTTTTTCTCAAGAATTCTAATTATTAAATGTTGCGGAGTCTTTTCAATCCAAAGGAGACTCGTAGTCTGGGAAATTCCATCTGATATAAGTGCGAGAAACCTTGTCAAACTGCAAACCAAGAGACAAAAAAGATTCTGGCCATACATGACTTCCATTCTAAGCCTCTGTCCTCTAGGCTCTAGGCCACCTCACTGCTCAGCTTTTCCACCAAGAAAACCTCCCTAATGTGTTAGCAGCCAAATCATGGGATGGATGCCTGCCCACCTTCTGCATGTCACTTCACCCAGTCATAAATTATTAATTAACTACAGAGCATTCCAAGGGCACAGAAGCATAATTCTAAATGAGGAGCTATCAGCCATTAGGAACAGGAGAAAGATTAAGACCCAGGAATTAAGAATTTTCATGATTCAAGATGTTTCCTGTCTTAAAATAATTAATAATGTTGATTTTATTCCCTCATTAAATACATGTGCTTATTCCAAGAACAGTAAATCTCCCCAAGTCCAATAGTAATCAGAATAAAAAGATTACCAACAGAAACCTTCTGCTTCCTTTCTGATTAGAAAGCAACTTTTTTTTTTTAGAGAGAGAAAGGAAAAAAATCTATCATTAGGACTGTTTCTATTAAAAAATGCTAACTGATCCACTAACTAGAGTTAAAAGCAGAGGGCTGTGAACGATTTTTCTTCATAACTCATCTGGTTTCTTACACAATCAAAAGGTCTAAAAATCAGTTGCAAGAGGCTAAAATTAATTTAATTGAACAATACTATACAAGTTGAAGTTGTCTATGAAAAATGTTTAGGTTCTTATCATGAATTGAAGAGCTAAGAGAGATTTCTTCTGAAGATTTTACAAATTTTGCTCAAATGCTACAGTGTGTCCCTATTTTATTATCAGGCATCAAGTTATTTGTCAAAATCTAGGATACCCTCCCAAGAGCACATAATATTCACTGTCTGCATCGCCCCTACCACACACCCCAATACCACAGAAAAGGATCACATGGCAATCTTTTTAAAGAAGAGAGGGAAACCTGAGACTTATTTTAAAATGCAAACTCTCAACCACATCGCAGAGTGGTGAGGTCCAGTAAGGGAGACCAGTCTTCTTTTATGGAGGCACATTTTCCACCAAGGGTCAGGAAAGACCAGACAAGACGTTGAGAGCAATTCAAAAGCAACCAACCTGTGAATCTAAATTAGAAATTCAATTCCACTGCTAAAGTCCAGATATTTTGTGCTTCATTAGTCGCTGAAGTCAAGCTAAAATACCCCCAGAGAAAAAGAGAGTCAATGAGGTTTCAAATTATAAGGAAGGTCTGCATATTTAACTTGATTCTTCATATGTCTAGACATTTTTATTATGTGATACTATGATATTAATACATGTGCTTCTCCAAAACTCATATATTGAAACCTAATGCCCAGTGTGATCGTATTAAGAGAGGGGTCCTTTTGGAAAGTGATATGTTACAGAGATTCTATAGTTGTCTTCCTTTAAAAAATGCAGTATTTTGTTCTGATAAGCAGTTAAGTTCCTAATGCATCTTTTCTATCTGGCAGAGTCTTGGGTTTTGGCTTTATAGCAGGTCTTATAATCTCTGCTCTCAGCATTACAGCATGTCCCTAATCCCTAGGACACAGTCCTTCCTCTTGGGGTAAGTCTCAAATAATGTTCAGCTCTCCTTTGGCTAAATCAGAACTCTAACATTTCTTTAACAGATGTAATTTTTAAGCTGGGCACAGTGGCACATGCCTATAATAACTTGGGAGTCTGAGGCAGGAGGATCACAAGCTCAAGGCCAGCCTCAGCAACTTAATATCCCTGTCTCAAAATTAAAAATAAAAAGGGCTCAGGGTTCAATCTCCAGTACTAAAAATAAAAAAGAAAGAAAGAAATGTAACTTCTAAAAACACTGTTCATCTTTTAGACCCCTACAAAATGACCTCAGCTAGAATTTGCTCTGTCTTCATTTCCTCCACTCAGCAAGACTGCCACTGCAACTTTTGCTTGAGCTCTGCTTCCCTACAGTTTGGAAAATGCCTTGGGCAAAAAGACAGCATGAAAGGAAACCACCCTGTGTGCTTCCCTTCTCTCAAGAACTGCAGACAGACTGGGTTCCAGGGTCCATGCCTGAAATCTCAGCAACTCAGGAGGCTGAGGCAGGAGGATTTACAATATAGCAAGATCCTATCTCAAAATAAAATTTTGAAAATGGCTGGCTAGGAATTGTTGGCAATGGTATTAAGAATGTTTATAAACAAAATGTTATGTGTTTAAATAAAATATGACGCATTTAGAATTAATTTAAAAAATCAGCAAATTCAAAAGGAGGGGGCCTGGGGTAGAATACTTGCCTAGCATTTGCTAGGCCCTAGGTTCAATCCCTAGTAGTGAAAACAAAAACAAACAAAGAATCATAGCCAATAATGTCCACTGTCCAAAGCCTACAAAGAGTTGTTCTAATATTTTGCCCAGTGTTTTCCCTGTTGATGGCATAAAAATAAAGCCGTTACTCTATCTTGGCAAGATCTGGGAGTCATGTGTAGTTTAACACTTCGATAATTTTCATTATTCTAAGAACAACACAGAGCTCTAAACTAAAGTCATCAGCAAGTTTACAATAAGTCCTGAACTGGGAATGAGAAGAGCAGGTTTTCCTGTCAGTTCTTTCACTGACCATTTATCATATAAGTTTCCTGAACCTCAGTCTGCAACTCTGTAAATCAAGCTAAGCTTTCATGATCACTTATGTCTCTTGTAGGTCTAACATATTACCATGCTTCTACTCTCATTGTGTAATTCAATTAGTGAGATGTACTCCTTCAGGAATAAAATCAGCAGTTCAGGCGGAAGAGCAAGTCATTTCAGAAGCTCTCAGCTCGTAGGAAACTTGTTGAGTCTCCATGTTCTCTGGCAGTCCCCTCTAAATGATGGTGTGGGAAGATCCTGGTCAGGACAGAAGCAAGAGCCTGGGAGAAAGATGGAGAAGCCCTGCATGGTGAATTCAGTCTGACCTCAAAGCCCAGCCTACCTAACTTCCAAACTCACTTGAAATGGGGTCCTGTCACTTCTGAGCCTGTTTCCTTATCTCCCCTGCAAGACTATACAGGGAATCAAGCAAGATAATAGTCCCCTGGTAATAGGCAACTCATACATTAGTTTAAAATGTCTTCCTCACCACCTATCTCTACCACCCCCTTCCACTAACAGTCCCCCAGACCACATGGATGGGGAGCAGTCAGTGGTCAGCAGAACCCCCCAAAAGTGGCACCTCATCATCTGACACCCTCCTTAGGAAGTAATCAGATTTTCACAATAGATCAAAAAAAATTGGAAAGACTTTAATCACTTAACATTTAATTAATCAAAAAAATTGGAAAGACTTTAATCACTTAACATTTAATCACTCGAGAAGGGAGTGCAATTAATCTTTTCTTAATAAACCCTGGTCTCCTCAGTCTGCCTATCTGCCCAAAGTATCCTCAGAACAAAAGAGAAGGGACATTTCCGCTGAGCCATGCTTGGTGCTCAGCCCCAGAGGGCAACAACTAAGAAGCTGGAGCTTCTCCAGAGAACCCACTCAGGACCATCCTAAACTGAGTGGGGCACAGAGGGAGAAGAATCACCTTCCTGTGAAGGACCCCAACTGCACTACACGGTTAAATGGATGGACACTGTGCTCAGCAGTGTCCCCAAATTGCAAGAGACAATATCCGCAGAGCCACAGGCCAACACTAAGATTTTTTTATTTTTGATCTGGCTTAAGTATAGAAGTTTGGATAAATTCCCTTTTAGCCTGCAAATGTTTCAAAAGGTTCATGAATAATCTCTAAGGGGGGAGGAACTGACCCCGAGAGTATTATACTGAGTTTTTTGCCAGTCTCATGGGTGAAGCTCTAAGCCAGTGTTCTGGATCAATTCACACCTATTATAGGCATGAAGACCAGCAACAGGGCTTAACACACAGTCAGTACTCAATCAGCTGTCATTGTAAAAACATGTGAAATGAGTTAAATCAGGACAGAGGCATATGGGATTCGGGGAATGACCATTTAGTTGAAATGATATCCACTAAAACATAAGCTTCATAAGGGTAGAATTTTCAGTTTTGCCACTACAGTATTGCCAGCATTTAGAACAATGCCTAGCACATACAAATAAATAATTGTTAAATTCAATGTTAAATAAGTTGGGGCAAAGAGCAAGACCTCATGATGTCACACAGCTGTGACCCAATCTATTTACTGCCCAATACGCAGTCATGCCCCATAACAACATTTCCAGTCAATGACAGATCACATATACAACAGTGATCCAAAATTATATCACCTAGTGACACTGTAGCCATCTGGGCTTGTGTAAATACATTCTATGATGTTCTGACAATGAAATTGCCTTTTGACATTTCTCAGAACTTGTCTCCATCATTAAGTGATGCCTGATCATATACACCAACAGCTTGACGAGAGACCACAAATGTCAGTCTACCAAATTAGTCAACAGCATCTAATAGGGAGAAATTGTTAATAGGAACACTAGTAGAAAACTGGGTTCAAAGCTAAATGAAATGTAATGCACATGAATTCCCTCCCACATACAGACTGGAAAACAGTCAAATGTAGGATTTCAGGATGGAGAAGGCCTGGTTCAGCAGCAACCTGAGCAAGTCCAGGAAAGCTGAGGTTGGCCCCAAGGCCTAAGTAAGCAATGTTTGACACAGCTCAACACAAGAGAGTGTCCAAAATAGGGGCACAGAGTGAGGATGGCTAGGAAATAGAATGTCACATTCATTTGGTGTCTCACAGCGATCATAGGGAGTGAGCTCAGAAAAAATGTAATAAATTAGTGAATTAAATAAATTAGTGAATAAATTAGTGAATGAGGAATCTTGAAAGTGCATCAATGATCTGTGACCAAAAAAAAAATTATCAAGAAAGGGTCTCACAAAGGATATGACAACTGTCCTCCAGTGTGTGCATACCCTAAAGACAAATCAAGGCCCAACAGACATTACAAGCTGCCCTGAGAAGGGCTTTGTAACAATAGAGCTGTTAGAAATACAAATGGCTAACTTAGAGAGTTGTGGTTTCTTATCACTGAAAGGAGAGAGAGGAGAATGAGAATTTAGATTAATCCAGTGCCTGCTACAGAGTGCCAGACCAGAATACTCATCTAAACTCATTTCTTCCTCACGATCATCCAAGCTAATAAACCTTAATTCAGAACCCTTGTAGCCAACACTATCTGTACCGACATGTGGGAGGTTAATTAGGGGAGGAAATTTGAAACAGAATCGTAAAAGATGGTACATACATACCTTACATGTGAATTTTAATTCCATACATCTGAATGTTCTTTCCCCACCCTTGATGTTGAACCAAGTCCTTCATTTAGGATAGACCTGCTAATTGGCATCCACATGTGCTGTCTTTCAGAAATTCTACCTCTGTATATTGGCCATGATTTCTGGTTTCCATTCTTCAACATGGAACAAGAACTTAAACTCCCATACATAGGAATCTGCACAGAAACTTTCACCAGGTTTTTCTCATTTTTCCCAGGTCTTTATAGTTCATAAGCCAGCCATTGCCTAATTCACATGCTTCAAGTTTTTAAATTGCATTCAACAATTTTAAAGAAGATACAAAATTCAATTTCTTTTGGCATTCACATTTCACCAATTTATACAGTTTGATTAAATTATGTGATTGTATTAGCAAGTAGAGCTGGCACAGTCAAGTTTAGGGGAAAACAGGACTGAGTCTGCCTGCCTCTCAGCTGCAGGAGCGTTCAGGGCTGCCTCCAGCCAAGGCTGTGTGTGTGCTGTGGACACCCAGCAGTTCATAGAATAGAACCACAGAGTTGGTTCACTGAAGATCTGCTAACAGAGCATCTACTCTACCTTTCAATGCTAGAATGTCCTGGCCTTGGAGAAATTAAATAATTCGCCACACATCAAAGAGCTAACAAGTCTCTACAGTCTCCACTGGGTGATCACAGCAGAGTTTGAGGGAACATTGAATGTATAGTAGTCCTTAAAATCGGGTCAGGAGTTACTTAATGGTTTCCAAGGCCACTCCAACTTGGAATCCATAAGAATCTCTATTTCACTTTTCTGTAGGGCTTTATGTTTGGGGCTAAAAAAAAATTGCTATTTTAAACATTCAGTCCAATCAGGGTACATTTGCAACTGCATGTGTTGGAGGTATTAGAAAATAATATCAAAAGTCTAAACCTCAAACTAAAAGTAAAAAGATGTTTTTGAAACAATTCTGGAGAAATTTGAGTGTGGGCCAGAAATAGATGATGGGATGGAGCATCTTTTATATGAAATGCTTAGGACCAGAAATGTTCTGAGTTAGGATTTTGGAATATTTGCATATACATAATGAGATATCTGGGGATGGAACCCAAGTCTAAATTCAAAATTCACTTGTTTCATGCATACCTTATACACATAGCACAAAGGTAATTTTATACCCTGCAAGCACTCTACCACTGAGTTATATCCCTAGCCCTTAGCACAATATTGTTGATAGTTTTGTGCATGAAACAAAGTTTCATGGTGTGGAATTCTCCACTTGTGGCATTAAAGTTTTGGATTTTGAAGCATCTCAAATTTTGGATTTCCAGATTAGAGATATTCAACCTGTTGATACAGAGTTATTATTAAGGTCTGAAAATAGCATCAAAATTATTCCATACATCTGAAGAAAATGCCCAGTGTATGGAGAAAATTACTAGAATCCTGTATTTCATTTTAAAATATTTCAGCAAAGACAAATACAAAACAAAATATGATTCCATGAAAAAAACTATAACAAAACCTTGATAATTGTTGAACATAGATGGTGGATAAACAAGGGTTTTTTATACTATGCAGCTTATTTTTGTGCATGTTTACATGTTTTTCATAATAGAAGAAATCTAAAGTTTAAACATGAGGCACCCCATGGTTATGAGGTCAAAGTCATCCACCATCCCTTGGGTCCTCTCCATCACTCTGTGTCGTGGTGTTAAAGTCTGCAGGGGCAGAACAGGCCTTCCCAGACAGAGAATCTGCTTCCTGCCAGACCCCACTGCCCACCCACCAAGAAGGTCCAGCAACACCTTGAGGAAATGAATGCAGATACCCAGCTCAGCATCTTAAAGGAGGGGATTCCAAGACTGTGTGCTTCCCAAAAACTTATCACATAATGCAATAATCACATAATTTCTCAATGAAAGAAAATCATCCCAGCCACTGGATCCCAAACTTCAAGTGTTCTCGGGGGAGCTTAGTAAGAATGCAGATTCCCAGACCCATAAAACAGGCTCAGCAGTAGCAGGGCCTTGGAATCTGTGCTTAAGTCTATTCTCTAATGATTCCCAAGGGGCCATGGAACATTTTGAAGTGAATCCACACGTCCATCTCACAAAAGAGAAATGTTGCCTAAAAGCAATGTCACCATCCCTGTCGTTCACCTCACTTTCCACAGAAAGCTGCTCTCTCCTAAAGACCTCTCAGAAGTGGACCTTGGGGTTCCAGCTGCTCCAAGCAAGAAAAGCCCAAATCTCCACTTGCTTAGGTTCTGGGGCTCTCGCGCCATTCTGGGGCACCCTAGCCTGACCAAATGCGTCCTTGCTCTTCCCATCACACGGTGTTGTCCCCCATCAGCCCAGCTTCTCGCTGAAATTCTGCCTCTGAGATATTGACCCCCTGCCAGGCCCTAAGCGGCTCTTAGCAGGGAGATGTTCTAATAGGAAAGAAAACAAGGAGGAGCCAGAAGATGTCTGTTACAGCCATTATTTTCCACTCAGGATCCTATTTTGCATCTTCACTTGCTGCCCATAAATTGAAACTTTAGGGAGGGGCCCAGAAACCCACAGCAGGGAGTTCATTTAAAGGGATCCGGTTGCTGAGAGCCAAACAAGGTGAAACACTGCCACCCAGTGACTATTCTGAGTCATCGCAAGTGCCGCCCCCATCTGGAGCACCTGCCTCACCTGGGTGAGAGACTTGGCGTGATTAAAGCAGTGGGAGAACTCAATCTTTCCCTTCTTTCTCCAAACACTATTTATTTTAATAGAAATATATTCACAAGGAACAAAAGTCAAGAGGAAAAAATAGGTCCAAGTGATTGCTTCCGGAGCTGATATGGCTTCTGCAGAATGCTTAGTTAGGAGTCTCCATTAAGAATTCAACCCCATGCCTGCCATTTCACCAGCATCCCACCCACTTTTCGTTGTCCTAAAGGACTCTTTCCAAGGTTTCAGTGATGCCTTCCCCGCCCCACACCTTAGTTTTTATCACAAGTCTAGGCTAATTCAATAACAACACCCAAAGCCTGAAGCTGAATTCTGCAACTCCTAGTTCTAAACAGTATTGAGCATCACCCATGGCATCAGGAGCCATGCCCGATTTAGCCTCAGGTGCCCACAGTGCACAAATGTTCCTATCAAGTGAGAAATTTAGGCTGAACAAACTCACAGAAAACCTAATGAGCAAAATGGTTACAACTTTGAAATGGGTGGCTAGGAGGAGCAATGGAATTTCCTCTGGAGATATTTGCAATTGGATTAAGTTATGAGAAGTATGCCATGTATAATAATAATGAATCTAAAAATGCCATCAAAATCAACGCAAAGCCAGAGTGTGGTGATGCACCCTGTAATCCAACTACAGTGCAGACTGAGGCACAGTAGTTAATTGGATGCATTCATTGCAAGTTTTAACATTTTTCTTTGTTACAATAAGGATCTGTTTGAAATCAATCAAGGAATTGTTCTTTTTGTTTTTCAGTGATGTACAAATAGAAGTAACACTAGTTGGCAGTATTAGATTTCAGCTGAGGCAGGAGGATCATAAATTCTAGGCCAGTCTGGGCAACTTAGACCCTCCCTCAAAATAAAAAAGAGGGGCTGGGGAGAAGCTCAGTGATAAAGCATCTCTGGGTTCAATCCCTAGTACCAAAAACAAAACAAAGTGGGGAAAGGTTATATGCCAAGAAAATAAAATAACAGAAAAAGAAAACAAGGCAAAAACCACTAATGTGGGAGCCTGAGGACTGTCTTGCATTAGAAACTTCTTTCCAAACTGTAGATTTATGTGTTTTGCTATTTTACTAATTCATATTAGGTGTATGTATTTTATACTTATTTAGGTGAACTATATGTGTCACACTTTACACTGCTTTTAGCATGCTAACGTGACAAATATCAGCCAAAATAGCTAATTTTTTTAGTCATGGAGAAAGGAACAAAATATTAGTTCATTCTTCCTTAACTGATAGTTTATGTAATTAATTGGATGCATTTATCACAAGTTTTAACTTTTTTCTTTGTTACAATAAGGATCTGTTTGAAATCAATCAAGGAATTTTTCTTTTTGTTTTTCGATGACTTACAAATGGAAGTAACACTAGTTACCAGTTTTAGATTTCAAGAAATCAAATAATTATGTTTTACAAAAATATAAATGGAAAAAGCCAGAATGTATATACATCCTGGAAGAATCTGGGATTGTGAAATGTTAGAACTAGTATCTAAGAGATACTAATATCTACCTGTAGATGATCGATAGATAAGTAGATAGATAAATGATAGATGATAGATATAGATAGATGATAGATAGATAGATATAGATAGATAGATATAGGAAACTGAGGCCCAGATACAGAAGTGACTTGCCAATGGTCCTTTACTTGTGTCTACACTCCATCAGCTGTGGGATACAGGCTAAGAGCCCCAAGTCTATGAGCTTTCATTTTCATTCAGCTTCCCAAATGCGAAAGTTCAGGATGTCAGCCTAAGTTTCAGGTTCCTCACTAGTGAAATAAGGATGTTGGACAAGATGATATCTATGATGAACCAATTTCCCAAAAACTCCTCCCACATGCATAACACTTGACACTAACTATGCATGAGTCAGCACCCACAGATTTGCAATATCATCTGAAATACAGAAATCAGCCACACCCTTCCGACATTGGTTTTCAGCAGAAATCCTTTCACCTACTGTGATCTGTGGTTCTCATCCATTTCTCGTCCACTGCACTGCAGCTATAAGGTAATTTCCCCCACAGCTGGACCTGACCCCAGGCTGACTTCCCACCCACAGGTCTGTGCTAGTGTTGAGCAGCAAGATTCTTCACAGTTGACTAAGGCATCTTTCCTAAACAATTCACTTCTGGAGAAGTGATAGCATCAGAGAGAGCATAAGAACCCATTCACCTAAGACCCACAAATGAACCTAAAGGGGCAGTCCTAGGTCAAAGTCATTCTGCCTACCCCTGGAGAGATTTAAGGAAGCTGAGCCTCTGTCTGCTTAGTCTAGCTAAAATATAGGTGCCTGGTATGCTTCCAGGTTGGGGGTAGGAGAGAGGAAGAGCCACCTAGGGAGTGTTTTAGCAGCAACTTGGCCTGCTTCATATAAGCAACTACCCTTCCAGCAATCAAGAGAGCAGCCATCTGTCTCACTGTCAGCATTTGAAAGAGCTTCCTCCAGCTTCTATCCCCATCTCCAATCATACCCAGGCTTCAGCCCCTTCCCCACCACCTTTCTCCCAAGTTCCACTCCCTCCTCCACCTTGTTTCCAGTTTCCACCCTTAAAGAAAAAAGTTGTTCAAGACACTTGAAAGGAGGCTAAGGTAGACTTCGAGATGGCAGTGGTAGAGAGAAACTTGGCTTGTCTCCAAGCCTTGTGGTCACCCCCCCACTAGAAAAGTGGACCTTTCTTGATGGTAGCAACTTCTCTTTTGTACAAAAGGCTTCTACTTCAAAATTTCACATCCCACCTCTGCAGTCACTCTTTTTAAACTTGTCCATCTAAAGGAATACTTTCTCTCAAAATGAGGCCAGCATAGCACTGGCATTCTGGAACCCTCTTTCCTCAAAAACCTGGGCTGTGTCCTGTCCTTCCCTCCCTGAAACCTCCCCAGGAGCATGATGTATGAGGACCATCCCATGCCTGCTGTCCCCTGCAGGCTGTGCAGAGGGGAGGGCTACTTCCTGACCTTTTCACAGACAGGAAACAAGGGATGAGAGGCTCCGTGGTATGATAAATCAACCCAGACCCTGGAGAAGAGCCCACGACACCTGGAGCGTCCTGTGATGGCCAGGTGAGTCCAACAGGGCTTAATGAGCCTCTTTCCAGGGAAAAAATAACTGAGCATCCCAGTCCGTAAAGGCAGGTGGTGGAACCTGAACTCAAGTAATCTACTTCTATACCTACTTCACCCCTCAGAAAGAAGGTCCTGGTTTGATGAGATGCTCCAATTATTTGAAATCTGTATTTCAAATAATAATGAATCTGTATCATGTGGGTTGGGTTGGAAATAGAAGGTAAAATGGATATTTCTGGCCTTCCTCCCCAGATTCTGATGGTAATACTTCTTCCCAAACCCACCTCTCATTCTTTCACCACCTCCACCTCCACAATCTGAGCCACTAACTTTTCTTGCTTGAAAAACTGCAGTGACCTCTTTGAAAGTGAAAATGTATATAAACAAGTGCATATACTCTGCTGACCTGTCAGAGTCATTGTGAAGTTCAAATGAAATAGCATTTGTGAAAATATCATTCCAATGCCTGGCATGTTCCAGGTGCTCAAAACATATCTTTTTGACATAAAAAGGAAATAATAACAGGGATTTGTTAAATTGTGATATAAATAAGTATGATACAGATCAGAGAAAATTTCAGTGACCTGTAGGTAGTCTACCTACAGGTCACTGTAGGTAAGAACCAGATTTTTATAAACACATATCTGATCATATCTAACCTCGATATTCAAGAGAAATGGATTGACAGCAACACACTGGCCCAACCTTCGTGAACAGACTGGGGATCCAGTGGCTCCTTCCTCTTTCAAGACCTGAGGTTGTTTCATAGGGGTCTATATCCAGCCATTGGTTTGAGGACTCCAGTTGCATGGTATCTGTAAAGTGAGCCAACTCTACTTAGGGACCATGGCTGTACCTGTGCCTCTCAGCCACTCATGCAGCAGTGTGGTGGGAGCAGCTTCAGGGTCCAAGAGCTTGAGCTTCTCTGAGCTCACAGATGCAACGGCATAAATTGATTGTTAAACTGGGCAAAATTTGGTCTGAGCCCATGTAACACTTACCTACTGTTATCTACCTGCTATGTTTTGAACGGCCTCACCAAAACTCATATTGAAATTTAATACCACTATGAGGTTAATCCAATTATGGTATTTGGAGGTGGAGACTTTGGAATGTAATTGAGGTTAAATGAGGCCATATGTGTGGGCCCAATCCAATGGGACTATGGCAATATAAGAAGAGAGACTTGAGCTAAAACTTCTGTCTCTCCAACCCTGTGATATCCTGTGACTTCCTGAGACTCTGCAGAGTCCCCACCAGCAGGAATGACCTCACCAGATGCATCTGATCTTAAACTTCCTATCCTTCAAAATAGTGAATTTAATCAACATTTATTCTTTATAAATTAGTCTGTGGTTCAGTAACACCAACAGAACACAGACTAAGACACTAGCATTGTTTACCCCCCACCAAAAGAAGAATCTGATCCTTATGCATAAGCACATAAAAAATAATGTTTGGGGGCTAGAGTGGTGGCTCTGCAGTTACCGCACTTACCCAGCGTGCACAAGTACACTGGTTCAAACCCCAGCATCCATGTACACTACTAAGTGTCAGAGCAGTGAAAGGCATGTGAAGAACTCAATGAATATTGATTCTCTCTGTCTATCTCTGTCTCTTTCTCTCTCTCTCTCTCTCTTTCACTCTAAAAACAAACAAACAAACAAAGGGTGAGAAAATGCACACCAGGGACAGGAGGATGCAGAGTGTCCCCAAGAAAACCCTGAAACTCACAAACCTATGGTCCCTGGAGCAAAGTTCTACTTGGAAAGAAGCAATCAAGATTTTAAGGCTGTTTTATTTTAAGACTGTGAAGTTCATGGCTCCAGGAAAAATCAATAGCATCTTACCTACACTTTTGAAATCTTAAAAATTCTCTTGGGAGTGTAGAATGTGAAAATAATGCTACACTACCCATATGTCTCATTTCTCATTTTCTCATCCAACATATAGAGTCTTACAGTATGCTGGGAACCAGAGACACTGTTCTAAGAACCAAGAACTCAGCCCAAAACAAAACAGACCAATTTTGGCTCCTGTGGAGTTTACACCCCACAGTAGTAAACTCTGCGGGATTGGTCCCAATTATATGCCTAACCTAAATTACACTGACTGTTGTTCAATTGTGATTAGAGCAAATGTTGGTCAATATTTATGTTAGACAATACTGGTGAGTTTTAGTTCATTTTCTGTTGCCACAACTGAAATAACACAAGCTGAGTTATTTATTTAAAAAAAAGGTTTGTTTTGCTCACAGTTCTGAAGGCTGGGAAATTCAAGATCAGATGCATCTGATAAGGTCGTTCTTGCTGGTAGGGACTCTACAGAGTGTCAAGGGGTCACAGGGCACCACAGGGCTAGAAAAATGATCTAGTTCAGGTCTCCTCTTTTTATAAAGACACAATTTCATTGGCCACCCATATGGGTTCATTTAATCATAATTTCTTCCATAGTCAAATACATTTCCACCCTCTTACTGCCTCATAATGGGATTTAAATTTCAACACAAGTTTTGGTGGGGAGGTTCAAACCATAGCAGGGTGCTCCACCCTGATCCTTCAGCCAGTTTCCACTGTTTCTGTGTTCCATCACTTCTTTCTTGGGTGCCCATTAGTTGATAACTGATGGATGTGGGCACATTAAAGCCCAGATCCCAGGTTCCAAGTTTGCACCACTTTCAAATACAATGCTACTCCAAAGCTCCCTGCAGGATCAAGCTAATGCCAACAATGACAGGACTTGAAATTCCTCCTCACTTGTCTTCCTCCCCTCTCATGGCCTTGATCCTGGGACCACTGCACACAAATTTTTATCTCATGTCTGTTTCTAAGAGCCAACATAAGACAATATGAATTATAAATCCATCCTTGATGACAGCAAATGCATCCATCCCACTGAGTATCTGAAGTGTCTAAGCACTGTGCTGGGTTTGGGTGATACCAGTTTGCACATGACGTAGTTCCAGACAAGAAGATTTCCATTGCAGTTTATCGAAACTGGTTCTGTGTTCAGAGAAGTTCATTCAAAGAGGTGGTGAGTGGCAGGGAGCTGGGGTAGGAGCAGGGGCATATGCGATATCCAGGGTATCAGGGGAAAGCTTCTTTTAATGAACCAGTATAATGGTATAAATACAGAATCCCTCCCTCCTTCACCTCTAAATCCCACAAGACTTTTACCCTCTCCCAGTGAAACACTTTAACTTGCTTATATATTTCCCTAGCCCATATAATCTCATCTTCCCTCTATCCTTGATAACACATCCTGGGGATCAAATTGCTGCTTCTAAACTGGACTCCACATCTAAATTCCCAGCAAAGATAGGTTTCTACCAAAGTGGGGAAAACAAGAAGGCCGTATGTGGGAATTAAAGGATGAGTGGGGTATGCATAAAAACTCACAGGGAAACAAGTCTCAGTGAGGGAAAGCCCAGGCAGCAGAAGAGGAAAGGTGAGCAGGTCAGTGGCTTTGGCTCAGTCAGCCATGGGGGAGAACATGGGGAAGAGGAGACAGAGGCCAGAATATATTCAAGTGCCAGACTCAGAAATGTCACACCAGGCAGTGGGTGGAACTAGAAAGAGGGAGGGTGTGGAAAGAACAAGGGGTGAGAAACATTCTGAAAGAAGGGTTTAGAGGCTGATTCATTCTAACAGGGGGAGAGGCTCAAAGACCTCAGATCAAAGGATTTTGAGCCCACAGTAGAGTCATGGTATCACCTTAGGAGGCAGACATAGGAAGGTTTAAGAGCACCAGCTTATTCACCATGTGGCCACAGGCTTGTCACTTCCCCACTCTTGGTTTCCAAAATATATACCACAATGATTAATTTTGTTTCAACTTGCCTGGGCCACAGGGTGTCCCAGGTATTTAACTGAAGCACATTCTTCCATATACTTTTTTTTCTTTCTTTTATTCTTTTTTTTTTTTTTTTTTTTTGGTACCAGGGATTGAACCAAGTTACATCCCCAGACCTTTTTATTTTTTATTTTGAGACAGGCTCTCCCTAAGTTGTTTAGAGCCTTATTAAGTTGCTGAGGCTGGCTTTGAACTTGCCATCCTCCTGTCGCAGTCTCTGAAGCTGCTGGAATTTCAATATACTTCAAATCATTTCTATATTAGTTATGATGTCTAATATTATACTGTAATGGTAAGGAAATAGTGATGAGGAAACTTAAGTCTATACATGCTTAGTAAAGAATCTTTTCAATCCATAGTTGATTGAATTTATGGATGCAGAACCAACTATATGCACACATCCTATTGTTTCTGTGTCTCTGGAGAACCCTGATGAGTGTATATTCCTCATTGTGTTGTACTATAAATGAAGTGAAATATACCTGTAAACCATTTAGAACAGCGCCTTGTGTGTATAAATTAAATTATTACCAATCTGAAAGAGCAATCATCATCTGAACTCCCCTGATCAGGAATCCACACTTCAAAGGTGATTAATCAGCAGTAATCAAGAGAACTATAAGCATAAATCCACACTCCCTTAAAGAAAAACTGTGTGCCTGTGGAAGGTAGAGTGGGTAGAGTGGTATCTGCTTTTTTTTTTTTTTTTTCTTATGGCATGTGAAGTATTTCCCAATAAGACTCCTAAACTTCCCAACTCCTGTGACCTGGGATTTTCCCAAATAAAATTGCAGGTAGATTTTAGCTCTGTAAGGTGAGAAATTAGCCTGCAGAACTAGATTTATTGCTTGACTTTGTGGCCCAGTAGAAAAGTAACCCCTAATGCCAATGTGGTTTGCCTGCATGGTAGCAAGTCCAATACCTAACCTGGCCATCCAAGAAGACACTATGCCCCCAAAGGCCTACCCAGACCCCTCTCTTCAAACACTCTCTGAACCAGCACTTCTGTCTCCCTGCTGGTTCTCTCATTAAAGAATTAAATCAAAGCCTGACACCTGGTTACTATCTATTATATTGCTGACACTCCTGGGGGAGCCGTGTTGGAAACCTCAGATACTAGCATCTAAATCTGCAGCAGGAGATTCCTGATGCACATTCAAAGAGTTTAAAATAATGTATTCTGTATGAGAGAGGGCTGCCTGAGACATGTGAATAACACACTGTGTATCAACCTTTTGGTTGTCATTGCTCCCTTAAGGAGTCTTGTTTGATCTTTTTCCTCCTTCTCATGAAATTTCAATACCACAGATAGAATAGGGGACCACACACCACACTTATAGCTAATATTTTTCCACACCCCCTTCAAGTCTTAGTTGTTTATTTAAGTGATGAAAACCTAATAGACATCTAGGATGTCAGATATATCATAATAACCTGAAATAATAGTTGTGTCCCCATGTGTTCTCAACAGAATAATATCACCCCCAAGGGGGAATTTTGATCTCTACCCTATTTCCACTGCACCTTGGGAAAGTTACTTCCTCTCATAAGGCTGTTGAAGGCTGGGACAAGGGATGGTGCTAGAGGTGAGGTGGGAGGATCACCCCTCCCGGGCCATATTTGTCTGGGCAGAGTAATTAGACTCTTAACACCCACTTTCATTCCCCTCATCTACCCTGCCTCTATCTCTACACACATACACACACCTCTGTGAGATTTTTTTTTTTATTTTCCTTTTGACCCTTCAGCTCAGAATGTCTTGAGGCTCTTTTTCTTAATAATTTATTTTGCCTTTGTAAATAAAAAATATTGCTTGCTATAAATCATTCAATTTAATTGAATACTGTGAACCTTACAAATGTGTAGTGCAGAGTGAGGACCTCAGGCTGCTTCCCAAGTGCCCACCCTCCACATGCAATTCCCTGAATGCCCTCCATTGGGAGACCACTCTGTCCCATTGATGGTAGGGTTTTGTGATGAGGCCACTGGTGAAGGGATTCTGGGCTGGCTGCAGATCTCTGAAGCCAAAATAGTCCATTTTCTCTGCTCCTGCTGGCCAATGGAGTCTAGGCCAACTACAGATTCCAGAAGCCAAAATAGCCCATTACTAGTGTTTGTAGCTATCCCCAGTTAAAACTGGGAATTTGGGCTAGCTGCAGATTCCAACAGCAGAAATAGAGTTAGCAGCTAGAGCTGGGTCATCTCTCCACAACCCCCCACCTATCCCCGGCACCCCAGCAGAGTCTAGGCAAAGCGGAGGGGTACCTGCAAGCAGGATACTGTCTTATGTGTGTTAGGCCAGGGTTTATATTAGTTTTGTATGAGCCTTGATTAAGATTCATGTAAAGCAGGCATTGAGAAAAGCAGCAATACCATTGGTTAAACTCTATGTAAAACAGGCATTGAAACTAAGCACCAAAACCATTGGTTAAAATCTATGCAAAACAGTTAGCAAACCAATCCTAGTTCCCATCAGTGACCACCCCTCCTTCTTGGTTTTTCCAGCTTCTGGGACAAAGGAGCTCCCACAGGTGAACCTCCCCAGTTTTTTGCATTTGAAGGCCCTGAGCACTGCTTGTTAATTGCTCTCTACCAATTGGCTTCTAGGAGTGGTTGAATGGAGCCCATTGTCCTGACTACCTAGCCATTTTACAATCTGTCTCCTAATCTGTCTCACCATGATGAAACAGGATGCACAGGACTAGAAAACTTCCTACCAGAACAACACTTCTATGAAACAATCCTGCTGAAATAGCAGTGGTTGTGGCAGAGATGAAGTCATCACCTCAAAACTTACTCAGTTACTTAGGTGATTTTGTCCTCAAAATTTTAAATGTTTTCAAGAAGTTCCTGGCCTTGTAAAGCTGCAAAGAACACAAAGTCCTGCCAGATTCATCAGGACAAAACTAAAGGTATTTCCTTCTGGATTAAAATCGCTTGCTTAGGAGCAGGAGGAAAAGACTGAAAAACACCAGCTGCAGGAGGGAGGGAGAAAGGATTCAGGTCAGGGTCTTTATTTCCTCAATATTAGAGATTAAGCACAGGTAGTTCTACCACTGAACTACATCCCCACCCCTTTTTCTTTTTTATTTTGAGACAAGGTCTAATCTAAGTTGCTGAGACTGGCCTTGCACTTGAGATCCTCCTGGCCCAGCTTCTAAGTTGCTGGAATTACAGGCATGTGCCACTATGCCCAGAGTCTCCTTCTCACCCTTTTATCTCCCTGGTTAGCAAAGGTATTCTTTTCCTTACTTGAGATTCAACTTCAAAAGTTTGGTAAAGAAAAGAAGAACAAAAGATTCAAATAGTCAGTAAATAAATATTTAAATATTTTTTAAAAGCAGAACAAAAAGAGGAGAAGGGGAAGAAAGTTTTTAAATGGGCTGTAAATGATCATTATTCATCCAAAAAGTCATGAGAGCATCAGCAGCAAAGTCATCAGGGTCATTCTATGACACTGAAAGCACTTGGGGAAAAGCACTTTTCCTTGATGTTTCAAACTAAAGCAGAGTAGAAGAAAAATAAACCAGCCTCCAGCAACTCAAGTCATGCTCAAGGGGTTTCTTGCCACTTCCTCAGTCCTTCACACACATGTATCTTCCCCAGGCTTTTGTAATCCAGTTTCGTCCTCTACCAGATTCAAATCCAATCTAATCACTTTAATGTGGGGGAAATTTCTTGAATGCTTGCTGAGTCCACCAGTAATCTGCATGAATTTCCAGGAAAACATGGCAATTGAAATTAGATTTCCTACAATCCAGAGAATGCCTGTCCAAAGTATGCATTAAAAAAAAAAAAAAAAAGAAAAGGGCCTGGCTGCTCAGCAAAAAACGGTCTTGGGGTCTCAGCCGCCACGGTCAGAAAACCAGAATCTACCCCCCCAAGTTTTGGCCATCTCCCAAGGAATCTGTGTGGTGCTGGGAGTTCTCTCTCCACCTCTGGTCCCTGCTGGTGGAGCATGGGGAGGAGAGGATTCGACACAAGATCTTTAACTCAATCACAGTGGACAACAATTGTCCACCCGTGCTCAAGGCTTACCAACATAATCTCTCGTACCAGCATGCGAAAGCAGGCAGGTAGCTCAACAGCGACTTGGGGCTTCAGTCCCCACGATCAGAAAGAGAGAAGTTACTGCCCCTCACCAACCTGGCCGTCTGCCCTAGGGGCTGTGTGGAACTGCAAATCTGCTCTCCAGCTCGAAAACCTCAAGGATGGTGACCTTCTGCCCGCCCCGCTACACACCTGAATAGGAGGAGTCTGTGAATAGAGCTTGCTGCAGCAGGGCACTTGCTTCTCAAGGGGATCGTCTGCTTCAGCCTCTGCAAAAGTGACCTGTAACTCTCTAATGAGGCAAGGTCTGATATCAGCCTCAAGAAGCTTTGAATAAAAGGGACAGCGTGGGCTTCCCCTTGGCATCTGAGCTCTGTGCATAGCCAAGGCTATGTAGGCCCTGACCTCTCCAGGTGGGCGCCTCCTAGTGCTTGCAACTGAGAACCACATAAGCACTGGCACAATCTGGTCCACCCTTCACGGGTTTCTGTCAACCCGCAGCTCTTGGGACTTCAGAAGATCGTAAGTCACACAGAGTGGATCGCCAGCGATCCCGAGGCAGTGAGTTTCAGGCTGGCCACTCTCCTTGGATCAGTCAGAGACCCACACATCTACACTAGGATCAACTAGATTGTCTACAGCTTCTGAGCCCTAAGCCCAAGAAATTCTATAGTGTGGACAGGCAGAAAGTAAACACCTCAGGATTACAGCCCAGCGGGGAGCTGAAATCTGTCCTCGCAAGAAGTGTGAGATGGCAGGTTCTTATACCCCTCTGCAACAGAAAATTTTGAGGAGATTCTTTAAGAAAATCCAGATCACCAAACTTATCCAAATTGCTTCTCCCCCAACAAGCTCAGCTGTGAAGAATTCCCAGCTAGATGACAGATTTGAACACATCCTCCCACGGTACATACTCGCTGACCTAGGGGGCAAAAAATCAGAACTTTCACAACTAGTTTTGTGTTGTTTTTCGTGTGCCTCTTGGTTTTTGGGGGTTTTTTTATTTTGTTTTATTTTTAATTTTTTATTTATTTTTTTAAATGGGAATCCAGCTAGAGTATAATATTTTTAAATTTTTAACGTCTCTGTGGGGTTTTTTCTTTTTTTTATTTTATCCTTTTTTGCTTTACGATTAGTACTGAATCTGGTGTTGGTGGATGTAAATATTTATCCATGTGTACGTATTGGTGATTGGCTCCTACTTTCTCTATGTCTTCTTGAACCCAGCTGCTACCCCTATACCATTGGGTTCCAACCACGAAAACATTTCATGATAGCAAAATAGCCTCAGCCTCTGGTGAGTGAAGAGAACCACACCCCATACTAACCTCTTCCTCCCCTGTACTCTGATAATTCCCAAATATTAGCTTTTTCTCTCATCCTAGCCCAAAATCTTTACCCCACCCACATCCCATTTCTATGTTTTCCTTATTCCTAATAAAATAACCTACTCCCCCCTAATCCTTGTTCCTCTTTACTTTAAGGCAGACATTCTATTTTACCTCCCCAAATCACCATCTTGACTTCCTAGTCATTTCTTCTCCCCACTTTCAGAGACCCAGCTACCTGAAGAAACAGACACTCTTCAAAACAGGTACTTGCTTGCTATCATAATGTATTGTGAGAGCTCTCTCAAAGAAAACAGCTACTTTATATAGATGTAATGCTATCCCTATAAAGATACCTATGCCGTTCTTTACAGACATAGAAAAAGCAATTCTCAAATTCATTTGGAACAATAAGAAACCAAGAATTGCCAAAACACTACTAAGCAAGAAAGAGGAAACAGGTGGTTTTGCCATACCAGATTTAAAACTATACTATAGAGCTGTAGTAACAAAGATAGCATGGTACTGGTATCAAGATAGGAAAGAAGACCAATGGAATAGAATAGAAGACCATGAAACAAACCCTCAAATCTTTAAACATCTGATTTTTGACAAAGGAGGGCAAAATATTACATGGAGGAGGGACAGCCTCTTCAACAAATGGTGCTGGACAAACTGGACAGCCACTTGCAGAAAGTTGAAATTAGATCCATATCTTTCTCCTTGCATGAGAATCAAATCAAAATGGATCAAGGAGCTTGGTATTAAACCAGCTACGTTCCAACTGATAGAAGACAAAATTGGTCCAACACTTCAACATTTGGGAGTAGGCAAAGACTTTCTCAACAGGTCTCCGAAAGTGAAGGAAGTAAAGTCAAAAATCAGTGAATGGGATGCCATAAAGCTAAAAAGCTTTTGTTCTGCCAAGG
>PVKS010010190.1:0-61094 GCA_004027875.1 Aplodontia rufa
GTGCAAATCAGAAGGAAGAAACACAGCTCTCCCTAATGTGCTAATTGAATTTTCTGTCCACGCTGGGAAGCTCTGGTCTGACCGTGGCAGCTGCGGTTGCAGCGGCGGTGGAGGGGGTTGCCCCGGTGGGCAGCGCTGCACTGGCCCAGGCTGTGGGTTTCCATGCTCCAGGTGGGGTTGGGTTACATTTGTCTTCCCTGGAGCTCTAAGTGTGAGGGTAGGATGGGGAGACGGCAGGTGACCACGTTAGCACCTGGAGGAGACTGTGCCAGGAGGAAGCTCTATAAGCTGCTGCCTCTCTGGTGGGAAGGGCATTCGGAGAGCTCAGTGACCTGGAGGGACCTGGAGCAGCGAGCAGGAGGCAGGAGGGCTGGGGAGGAAGTGAGGTGGAAAAGGGTGCCCAGTGGGCACAGAGGGCACTGAAGGCCCTGGGGGTGCTGGCAGGATCTCCTCCTGCGGTGGCCCTTGTGTATCTCAGGTGCACAGCAGCTCCAGTCCTCTTCAGAGATGCTGCAGGGTGGCAGGTCACTCTCAGCAGCTCCATTCTGTGGAGCCCTCCAGTCCTCTAGCTTCTGTGGCAAGGTCAGCTCTGTGGGGACAGACTTCCTCCTGTCATTAGGCCCCCACAGCCTCGGGGGTTGGTGGTGTCGGAAGCATTGCGCATGAGCCTGTCGGAAGCTGGAGTTGGAACCTGGGAAATCAGAGTAAAGCAGAGATGGGGTGTGACCAAGAGACCTTCCAAGCTGTCCCCAGGGCCAGGGGGCACCCTGCCTGCACCCCACCTGGAGCGTAGGAAGGCTGGGTGGTCCTCTGAGCTGGTGGTCCTTGCAGAACTCGCAGGAAAAGCTCTGAGCCATGGGATAAGGGTCTACCCCTCTACCTGTGGGCCTCTCAGGCACCACAGCTCCTGGGTGGCTTTGGGTGAGTGGGTCCCAGCTCAGATACTCTACTCCCAGCCAGAGACACAAGTCCATGGAGACGAGACAGGATTCCAGCCAAACAGGAGTGCCTGGGTGGTAGTCCTGTGCCAAGGCGGGGTGCTGGGCCCCCTGGCCCAGAGGAGTAGGGAGGGCAGTCGGGGTGGGTGCTTCTTCTGTGCACATGGAGTGGCACACAGCCTGGGCACATGCCACTGAATGACCCCCTGGAGCAGTCAGCAAGGCAGGTGGCCAGCTGCACAGGGCTGGGTGAACAGCTGAGAAGGTGGTCGTGAGGTGGATGTGCAGGGAGCAGCACTGACCAGCCAGAGGTGGGAAAGAAGTGGGGAGGAGGGGAGGCGGCATTTGCCCCAGTGTGGGCTACTGAGAAAGTCTGATAGGAAACGGGGAGAGGCGTTCAGGATCCAGATGACTTCCATGAGTGGTGGCTCTTCACCTGGGGACAAGGCTGGCTCAAGTCTGTTGCATCAGGTGGGCAGCAGGCCCCATGCTGGGTCCCCACCTGGCCAGCACTGAGCACAGGCCTTGGGTTCAACCAGTTGCTGGGCACTGGCCACCGATGTGGGCCTGGCTCTCACAGAGCCTGCACGGTAGCAGAGGAGGGAGAGTCCAGGACACAGCTCGTGCAGACCAGGGTGCACTGACCAGCCCGCTAAGAAAGGGAACAGCTGCTGGCCCTGACGGGGGCTGCAGGAGGGCTCCACTCCGGGAGGCTAGGTGCCAACAGGCCCAGAGGCTGGGAAGCAGCTGTCCACAGTCTGTCCGGAGCATGTTCGTCTTGGGCAAACGCCCTGAGTGAGGAGCAGGTTTGGCCAGCAGAGGCCCTGGAAAGCCCTGTGCCGCTGGGGCCTGGGGGAGCTGGAGTTCAGGCTGGAGCTTGACCGGAGTCCCAGCCTCCCACACCTGACCGCAGCTCCTTCGGTCTGTCTGCCTTGACCCACTTCAAACTCTCTGGCCTCCTGCCTCTGCCGCAGTTCCGGGGACTCCACCTGTCCAAGGTCTGCTGCAGGGGAGGGCTTGGCCTGCTGTCTGGGACTAGCAGACACCCCTCCTGGGTGTCTATCGCAGCCTCCATCTGCATCTTCCTTCCCACCTCACCTCTCTAAAGGTTGTTTTTGGAGCAGCCTTAGGCCCACATCTCAGTTGAGAGGAAGGCGCAGAGATTTCCTACGCACCCCTGCTCCCACACCCGCACAGACTCACTCAGCACACACCCCCTGCAGAGGTGCTTCGTTGCATTAAATAAAGCTGCATCAGCACAGGATTGTCTCCAGAGCCCACGGTCAACCTTAGGGTCCACTCTTGCACACACAGGAGTCTGCCCAGATGTGTGACACGGACCTGCCACCACAGTGCTGCACACCACCAATCTCCTCGTTCAACCCTCTCCACCCAGATCTGGCCAACCTTGGCCCCTCTGCCTCATGCTCCTGCCTTTTCCAGTGTTGCCCAGATGGAATCCCACAGCGGACAGTGCTTTCAGACAGCCTCTTTTCTATAAGTGTGCATTTGAGTTTCCACCAAGTGTTTTCATTGCTTGACAGGTCATTTTTCTTCAGTGCTGAATAATATTCCAGGGACCGGATGGACCAGTTTATTTTCTTTTTAAAGAAAGAAGGACAGTGAGAGAGAGAAAGAGAGACAGAGAGAATCAATTTTTATTGAGTTTTTCACATGGCTTTCATTGCTCCAACACTTAGTTGTGTACATGGGTGCTGGGGTTTGAATCCGTGTACTTGCGCATACCGGGCGAGCGCCTTAACCACCGAGCCACCGCTCCAGTCCCATCCACTCACCTTCTTAAAGACATACTGTTTGCTTCCAAGTTTTGGAAATCGTGAATACAGAAGCTCCCGTAAGCATCTGTGTGCAGGTTTTGTCTGGTTTTCGTTTTCTGCAATGGTTGAACTGCATGGTAAGAGTATGTGTTAGTTTTACAAGAAAGCGACACACCGTCTTCCCAATTGGCTGTCCATTTTGTTCTTTGCCAGCTGTTAATGAAAGTTCTCGTTGTCCGACATTCTCGACAGCATTGGTGTAGGGTCCTGGGTTTTGGTCACACAATGAGTGTGTGGTGTGGCTTGTTTTAATTTGCATTTCCCTGATGACAAACGATAGACCACTCTTCATGTGCTTCCTCTCCTTCTGTTTATTTCCTTTGATGAGCTTTCCACTAAGGTCTTGGGCTGGTTTTAATGGGTTGTGTGTGTGTGTGTGTCTCCTGAGAACTGAAATTGGGGATTTCCTCCTGTTGCAGGTGCTCTCCCACCAAGCTACACCCCAGTCTCTGTACCACTGAGTTCTAAGTGCACTTTGTGCATTTGGAGAGCAGTCCGTTACCAATGTGTCTTTAGAAAATATTTTCTCTCCGTCTGGCTTATCTTCTTATTCCTTTGCCATTGTCTTTCACAGAGCAGTTATTATTTTCAAAGAAAATAATAATCTTATGCTTTGGTATTATATGTAGAAAGTCATTGCCATTTCAAGGTCCTTTAGAATTTTCCTTAATTATTTTCTAAATTTATAGTTTTGTGTCTTTGCATTTAGGTCTATGATACATTTCTGAGTTAATTTTTGTGAAGGGTGCAAGGCCTATGTTTGGAGTTATATATGTAGTGTTATGTAGCTGTGTGATTGTTCCCACCCTTTTGTTGGAAGACTGCTTTTGATTACTGTATGACCTTGGCTCTTTGCATTTATGAGGGTCTCTACATATAAACTTTAAAATAATTCTATCAATAACCAGAAAATAACTTGCAGGAACATTGAATTTAATAGCATCAAACATACAATTCATAATCAAAAGAACTGACATCTTTACAATATTGAATCTTTCTGTTCATGAACATGGGGTATCTACTAATTTAGTTCTTTTCTGATTTCATTTGTCAGAGTTTGGAAGTTTTTCCAAAATAGATCATGGACACAATTTGTGAGATGTTTATTTATGCTTTTGTTTATGGGTTGCAAATATAAATGGAACTGTGCTTCTAATTTCAAATTCCACTTTTTTATTGATGACCTATTATAGGAAAGTTGACTTTAACATATTAATCTTTAATTCTGAAATTTGCTATAATCTCTTATTCATTTCAAGAATTTGGTATTGATCCTTTTAGATTTTCTACGTAGATTATCATGTCATCTGCAAGTAAAACTAATTTTTTAAAAAATTTCTTCCAAATCTATGTATTTTTATTTCCTTTTCTTCTCTTATTGCATTAGCTAAGACACCAGTATGGCAGTAGTGATGAGAGGGGATAGCCTTGATTTCTGTCTGATTTGAGCAGGAAAGAGTAGTTTCTTACTTATCACCAATAAGGTGTGCTGCTAGCTATGATTTTTATTTAATGTAGGTATTCTTTCAAGTTGAGGAACTTCCCCACTGTTTCTAGTTTATTGTGAGTTTTTTTTTTAAATCATACACTGGTGCCAGATTTTGTCAAATGTCTTCTCTGCACTTGCCGACTTGTTCATATGATTTTTCTTTGTGGTATATTTATGTGATGGGTTATAGAACTTAAGCTTTTAGTGTTAAATCCACCCTGCACAAGTGGAATGAGCCCAGGTCTTTAAACACTGCTCCCACATTCCTGTATTAGACCTTTTCTGTTATTACAATGAAGTAATTCAGGCTAGGTGACCTTATGCAACAAAGACATCTACTTAGCGCACAGCTCTAGAGATTTAAGGGCACATCTCCAGCTTCTCCTGAGCTATGGCAAAGACTGCACCCAATAGCTAGGGTGGGGTTGGGGGAGCAAGAGGAGTAAGGGAGCCAGAGCAAGAGGAGGGGCAGCTGCTCATCCTACAGCACCCCCTTCACAAGGGCTAAGGGCTCCCATGGCCCCTCTGGTGGCCTGACCCTGGGCTCTGCCTCTAAAGACTCTCCTAGATATTAGCACTGCTGCATTGGGAACTGGGACCAGGCTTCCACCTTGTGCTCCCTGGAGATACAAACCACATCCACACTCTAGCTAGAATGAGGCAGAGCTGACTCCCCAGGGCAACAGCCCTTGTGCCCACCACATCCCATCTAAGGGAACCTGAATCCGGTGTGTGTGATGTCCCCTCCCAGAGCCTTGCCTCTGAATCTGTCCTATATAAACTGGGTGCTGGATGTAGAATGGGTGGTCATTGGGTACCAAGGTGACAAGGGAAATCCCCACTGGAGCTGTCTGCACCCTGAACCATGTGGAGCTCTCTGACCTGGGCCCGGCATCTCCGGGAGCCCTGACTTGGGCTCAGCAGCAGCCCCTGCTCTCTACAGCTTGCTTGGGGCATCTCCCTCGGGGAGCTCAGGTATTCCCGACTCACCTTAGCTCCCCAAATCTGCCCATTGCCTCAACTCTTGTCTGTGTCTCTCTGCCTAAGGATAAGCCAGAGATGCTGCTCCTTCTAATCCCTACATTAAGTTCATCTCCTTCAAATTTGGGGATGGGCTTTGCTCTCGGGTTTCTCCAGGGCTGCTTCCCCAGGAACTGGCTGGGCCTTGTCTCCTACATGGAGTGCCCATCTGCTCATGGCTAGGGCTGAAGACTCCTGCTTCTCAGCACAGCAGTGGGGACCCTTCCTCCTGCCGGGTGTGGCCAAAATCTGCACACGCACAATCCAGCCTCTGCACACATTACCAGAAACCGCTGCATGTCCTCAGCCATCCTCAGAGAGACAATGGTGCTTGGGGTTTTGAGACCACATCTGATTCCTAATGCTGTTTCCTGTAAAATCCCGATGAACTGCTAATGCTTCTCCGTCTACGGGTCCCTGGGACATTCTGGTGGTGATGTTATGACCACAGTGTAGAGTCATCCTCCTCAATCATTCCTGTTCATCCGAGAAGGCAGGCTGGGTGAGGTGTGCCCATGTCTGCTGGAGGTAGCCAGAGCTAAGTAGCTGCACTACTCTGGGGACCTCATCTCCAACAACGAGAGCCATGTGGCTCCGAATCAAGCCCAAGCCTGGCTGTCCCAAGCTCCTATCCCCCTCCCAGAACAGAATCCAGTTTCTTAAGTGCGTGTGTGCGGTGGAGGGAGCCTGGGCTCCGGGCCTCCTGCTTCCCTGGAGAGGTTTCTGAATTCTCACTCCAGTGAGCTCAGCCTGTGCGATGTGGGGCTAAGTCTGCACCCAAGTGCAGGGAAAGACCTAGAAGTCTGTGATGGTGGTCGCAGGAGCTGCCATTTTGCCCTTTGCTCAGAATGCAGTTTCTCAGTGTTCCCTCCCCAGCCCACCATCCCATAACTCAGATTCTAGGAATGGGGCTCAGTTTGACAGAGGGGACTCGATTCGCAGCCAGCGCCCTGACATGATAACTCCGGGCAGGGTTTTGCGTGGCTGAGGCACCGCGTGTGCTCCATCTGCGTTGAGCATGAGCGGCCTGCTCTTTTCCACATGGCTCCTCGCAGCGCCTCCCGTTGAACCTCAGGACACCACCCTCATCCTCAGTGTGGCTGAGGATGTGCCATTGTCCTCCTGAGGCTCAGAGCTTCAGCGTGGCTGCTGGCACTGCCTCACCAGCTGCAGACTCCCGGGTCAGAGCCCCTCACTCTTCTCAGATGACTGTCATAGGGGGACTAGAGTTGGGCACCAGCTGTCACATCAGGGAAATCACCAGCCTTTTATGTCTCAAGGGCTCTGAATCTGACCCTGGAAAAACCTGAAGATGACACAAAAACGGAACCTAGAGGCACGGAGTGGCCCCTGTCCTCTCCAGGTCCACCCAGCACAGTGCAGATTCTGGCAGGAGGTGAGCCACCTGGGTCCAGCCCACACTTGCCTAAAATGCTCCGCTGGGCCTTCACTTCTCAGGGTCCAGCACGGACTCTCCTTGCTGTCTGCATCCCATTGAAAGGGAGAAGGGTCTCTAGCCTCTTTCTTTCCTCAGAGGGCCAGGGTCTAGTCTGGGGAGCCCTGGGATCCTGGGAAAGGGACGATGGGGACGACAGTCCACCTTCACAGGTGTTCCGCCCTCCAGAGGCTTCCTCGCCGCCCCCCCCCCCCCACGCACCTTCACCTGACCCACCTGGGCGGCTGGAGGAGCTGCGGGCTCACCCACCTGCCTGAATACACCCCTTGCCTCCTGGCTCCAGGCTTGGGCCAGCCTCTTGCTTTGCAGGGGACGCTGCTGGTTTCCAGCCCAGCTCTGTCTGCAGGGCCTTTCCTTTGCAACAGATGAGTCCTTACAGAGAACTTCGACTCCTGATTTTAAAAAAGGACTTCATGTTACCAACCGTTTTATTTCCGTTATAGCACTCACTGGATGTGGGTGTTGTTCTTGCTGTTTATTTCTTACTCTGTTCTGTCTGCTACCCAGTTAGACTGTGTGGACTCTGGTCTACGCCACCACTGAACTGCTCACACCTGTGCGCAGAGACCACGGTGAACACCTGCTGGGATGTGGAGGGCCCAGGCAGAGGAGGGCACAGGCACCCTGGTTCCAGTCTGGCTGGAACCAACCCCACTGCACACAGGCCCCTGGGGTCGAGGAGCCCAGCAGGTACCGGTAGGCAGGTACCAAGGGGACACAGGGCAGGGGCAGGCTCACTCCACCTGCAGGACCAAAGTCTCCCTGTCACTTCCTCACTGGAAAGGCAGAGTCCAGTCCCGTCAGAAACAGTCCTGCCACTGCTCCCACAGGGCGTGGAGCCTCCCATGTGTGGGTCCTCACCCTGGGCCAGTTGCCCACCACAAGCTCATTTGTTTGAGAATAAGATTCTCATCGTCACCTCTGTCACCCTACGTGCCTCAGTGAGGGGCAGGCAGAGACAGGGCGGATGGCAGCGGATTAAAGCCAGCATGCACTCAGTGGAAGTAGGAGTGGGAATTCAGCACAGAGGCGTGAGTCTTCTCACCAGCAGACTTTTAAAACAATTTCCAGCACAGCACAGCGGGCTTCTGATCCCACCTTGTAGTTAGTGTGGTAGCTTGAACTTTGCTAATGGCTTTCCATTCAGCTCTGCAAGGTGTCAGTTGGAATAACCTTTACCAAAATTAAGAGGGCAGGACAAATTTAATAATTTATTAAGCACACATTCATCACCAAGTAGATACATAGGAGTGAAGCAAAGAAAGGATCAAATAGCCGATTCCATCTTGCCTGTGATGTCACTTGACACGAGAGAGAAGTGTCCCATGCAGAAGTGGCATTCCCTGGGAGAGGAATTTGGAGGCTCTCTGTCCCTGCAGTCAGACCAAGCATCATGACCCACAGTCTCTGAAGCCCAGCATGGTCTTTAAGCACTCTTGGGTGACTGTTTAGAGCAGCTGAGGCCTGGGGACTTAGGGCCAATCCTGTGGTCACTGAGTCAATGGTGGCAGGACTGGACTACAGCAGTAGCCTCCATTTGCAGCCTGTGCTTCAGCACATCTGTGACATCTGAGACCTGGGACGACGGACATGGGCCCTGTTGTACTCAGCAAGATGCTAGGAAGGGTGGCCAGGACAGAGCAGCTCAGCTCAGCAAAGGTGTCAGAACTGTTTTTGAGAGTTTAGCCCCAGACACATGGAACGGTGGTCCATACCACCAAGGTTCTGCCCTCCCGCTAGTCCCAGGCCTTGGTATCAGGGCACTTCGGCTATTGCCAGCTCTGCTTCCTACCTGCAATGTGATTCTCATCACTGAGACCCCTGCTCCTACCCTGGGGGACTGGGTGGGCCCCGGAGTCTGCATTTCTGATGAACTCTGAGGCTCCCAGGTGCACCTGCCAACTTGCATCCCAGGAGACTGAAGCCCTCGGTGGGGGGGGGTGGTGGTGGCAGGGACTGTCCACTCAGCCTTCCACACCTTCTCCACCTCGCTGTGTGGTTCCCGTGCAGCACAAATTCATTATCGGGTGTGATAGATGACAAACACTCAGCCTCCTATAAGAGAGAACCAGGCCAATGTATTTATAAGCTGCAAATTGGCAGGAAGGACGTGCCCAGTACACATGCCAGGCTTCTATCCGTGTGCGAGCAAAAGGACCCACCCAGCCCCCAAGTTTGTCTTTGATATGATAACAGGGGGTCCAAAGATGCTATTAAAATAACCTTAATGTTGAAATATTGACTTCAAACTATAAAACTAATTTGAATAAAAAACGTAGTTTGGTTATAAAAAGCTAGCTTTATCATCTTATTTTTGTGAGAAGCTGTCTTTCTGACTTACAACGAGGACATTTCACTGAGAGCCCAGAGCAAGGGCCTTCACGGCAGGCTGCCCGCAGCACAGGGTGTGTGGGGTTTGTCGGCTGGAGGGACGCTCACCCAGCCTGTGGCAAGGCCCAGGTCCTGCTCCAGCCCAGCCCTGCCCACTTCCCTCTCCACCAGGTGGCCTGGGATCCCTGAAAAGGAAACAGCAATTCCCATGGCCATGGACGGCCACCGAGGGCTGCCTGCCAGCGAGGCCCACCACCCAGCCATGCCCCAAGCCCCACCCCCCCTGCCTTCCCCCTTCACAGCTTTCTGGAGACAGCACCAAGCAGGTCTGTCCTGCGTTGAGGCCAGGTGTCCTCTGCCCCCGACATGGCCCACCTCTCTCCAAGAGCCAGTTCCTGGGTCCTTCTCACAAGCGGCCCTCGTGTCTAGCCACTGGACAGCAAGCCCATCTGCATCACAGTCCTGGGCAGACCTCCAGCCTCCGTCAGTCAGGCCCTGAACAAATGCCATGGCCAGGCGGCTCAAACAGCAGAGAGCTGTTCCTCACAGCTCTGAGCACAGATGTCCGAGGCCTCAGTGCGACAGGATCAGCTGTCCAGAGTCCTCAGGGGACCTTAGCTCTGTGCACCCTCATCCCCAGGGTCTCTTCCGCTGCTGGCCAGGTCCATGACCTCCTTAACCTTTGGAGACCCAGCTCCCAAAACAGTCACCTCAAGGGTCAGGGCTTCAGTGGATGGACTTGGGGGACACAATTCAGCCCTCCCAGCTGCAGCACAGATGTCTCTGGATTTGTGTCTCTCTTGTGGGTCAGGGTTTGCTTGTGTGTGTGTATCTTTGTGTGTATTAATACGTGTGTGCGTGCATGTGTCTTTGTGTGTTTGTATGTATTGGTGCATGTACGTGTATCTTCATGTGTATTGATGTGTATGTGCATGTGTGTCTTTGTGTGTCTGTGTGTATCAGTGTGTGTGTGTACACCTGTGTCTTTTTGTGTCTTTGTGTGTATAGGTGTGTGTGTATGTGTGTGTGCATACCTTTGTGTCTTTGTGTGTATCAGTGTGTGAGTGAACACCTATGTGTCTGTGTGTATTGGTGTGTGCATGCGCACACATGTCTTTGTGTGTATCAGTGTGTGTGTGTGTGCCCACCTGTGTTTACTCAATCTCTCATCTCCCATGTCAGGTGGGGACCCTTTCAGGCGGGACTATATGCCATTAGGTATGTGCGTGGTCTGCATATTTGTACTCTGGCTCTGGGACCCTGGGAGTGGAGGAGGAGACAGCAGAGAAGGTGAGGAAGGGAATGGGGCCGTGGTCTCTGAGAGGAGCCATAGTGATGCAAACCCTGGGATCTGATTAGGACCCAGGTTCTTGCCACAGCTCCACAGCTCAGCAGGGCCTATTCAGCTCTAAATGTGGAGCCCGGCTGTGGAAGATTTGCATCTCTGCCTCCTCTCCCTCACCCTGTTGGGGGAGGCCGTGGGAAGCAGTAAGGATGCCATGCAGCGTGGCTCCCCTGGCATGGTAAGGGATGCGGGAAAGGCGAGAGGGAGGGGGAGCTGAATGCTCGGCCTGGCGAGTACGGAGAGCACAGGGCTTCCTAGGTGATGGAGGCGGCTTCCTGTGCTACCATGTGGGCGTGTGGGGCTCAGGAAGGTCCCTGTTGGGCCAGATGCCCCTGACCCTGGAGTCCCTCCCCTGCTTGAGCCCCTTGTTTGCAGCCTGAGGAGGAGGCTGCAGGGCAGAGCCTCACCTGCCTGTCCACAGGCCAACTGATGGCCGGATGAGGGACGTGACACCGATGGGCGCGGCTGGTTTTCCTCTCAGTAATGATGGCAAGTGGTTACATTTATAACCAATGGTAGATGGTGACCCACAGTTGTGGTGTCTGGTGCCCTCCCCGCCCGGGGCGGCACAGACATTGGGCTATTTATCTTAATCTTCATGTGGTGCTGACGTTACCAGATTTGCATCCACGGGACAAAGGCTCAGTCACTCTTCTCTAAAGCTCAAGTTTGCACCATGGGACGAGATGGAAGACGGACCCCAAATGAGGCTCGCCACCACACTCTCTGGGACACAGGTACACTGCCAATGGGATCCTGCCAGGAGAGCAGCAGCTGTGGTGCCCGTCTGTGCTGGGACTCAGATGCCTGTGACTCCCAGCACCTTCATTTGACTCCCCTTAAAAAGGCCCAGAAGAAAGCCCTAGAGCCTGGGGCCTCTGCAGCCACCTGTGCCCACAGGAAAGGCCATGTCTCTGAAGAGAAGGCCGACATGCCGTTCTTCCTGTCTTCCAACTTCTCTCTGTAGGACCTCTGCTGCAAAGTTCCCCAGGGTGTGGCCTGGGCCCTGTCAAGCCCGGTCTCACCTGTCCACTTCTCCACCTGCCCACCTGCCCTCCTTGGAGGGCAGCCTTTACACAACCTCACCCAGGGAGCCCTGGTCCAACATAGGTGCTCCCCCTGCAATGCCCTCGCAAGGGGAAACTGGCCCTGGCAGGCTGCCAGGGAGGGTCTGCAAAGCCAAGGGTACAGAGAGGGCCTTCAGGAGAGGGCTGGGTCTGAGGAGCTGGGTGCTCAGGTGTGTGAGGGGCAGGCAGACTGCTTCAAGAGAGGGCACGGACATGGTGATGAGGCACAGGCACAGCCCTGCACCCCTGCCACAAGCCCAACCCCAGGGCCTGCAGGAGCTCGAGGGCTCCTGGGCAGGTGTGCTCAGCACCTTTCTGTAGGTGGGGATGCAAGACTCACCGGAAAGTCTGGTGAGGACTTACTCACCCAGCGCCGTTCTCGAGGGCATTCTGAATACTGGGTGACATACTGGGTAAAGAAAGTCCTGCAGCTGGGTGCATGGCAAGGGTTAGACTCCTGAGCACCCCCAGAAGCAGCCAGAGATCCCAGGGAGAACGGCTCCATTCACCCCAGCACGTGGGTCATATTGAGCCTGTTATGCTGTCGGCAACACGAGAAATCTGAAATACCTGCGATCGTCAAATTCAAAGCTTATGTGTCATCTATGCAAAGTCAGCCACACCTCACAACTCTGGGGAATGCCCCCGTAGGCTGGCCTGAACGGGTCCTTGCAGTGTGCACGGATGGACCCAGCACACCATGGTTTGTGTGGGGACTGCACTTTGTCCATGTACCTGGGCACAGGGGGCTGCATGCATATGGGACAAGAGGCACATGAAGAAGACAGAGGGCAGGTCACGTGGTCTTCCGGTGCATGTTCAACTGCTTGGACACCCCTTGGCCAGTGGAGGAGGACTCAGCAGTGAGCACTGGAGTGGTTCCCCAGTTCCCCATGGTGATCTCGTGCAGGGGGCTGAAGGAAGAGATCCTTGCTCAAGGCTTTGGAGGTCACAGAGTGCTGGCGTTGCCACGGCCATGTTCAAGTTGTGCCAACCCCTAGTGGACATGGCCTTTCTGCCTGGAGGAGGAAAGAGAGAGAGCTGTGTGGAGCTCAGCTCCTGAAAGTGGACAGGCCATATGGACACCGAGCCCAGCCCTGAGAGCACTGAGGCAGGCCAGGAAGGGGACCAGAGTGGTCCATCCCGGGTGCTGAGAGTGGCCACTGTCTGCCTGCCCCCCGGGGGGACTGAGCAGTCCTTGTCCTCAGCCTATGACTCTCTGATCTTTAGCTGAAAGACAGAGCAGTCATTTTCCTAGGTGATTCTCCCCGCCCCAGGCAGGCGGGGTCTGGAAGTGCTGGTGTTTATGCCGTCTGGTAGGGTGGAGGGCCAGGTCTCTGTCAGTAGCAGCCCCGCACTCCCTTACCTGCTGCCATGGTGATGTGGAAGTAGGAGATTTCCCCTGGTGACCTGGGAGCTTCCCTGGGCAGCAGCTCTAGGAGGTCCCTCAGAAGCACCTCAGCGTGACCTGTGTTAGGCTCAGGAGGCCCCAGAGGTGCGTTTCCAGGAGCCTCCGTGCTGCTGGTGCCTTTACATCTGGGAGTTCAGAAGAGCTGACGCTTGTGCAGAGTGTCACGTAGCCCTCAACCAGGCTCCTGTTCAGCCTTTGTCTCCTTCCCTTCATGGAGCAATGTAGGGGTCTCTCTGCATGTTGTTTCAAAGGCAGCACCACAGCCTGCAGCAGAGCCAGGGACAGGCTGGAAGTCGAGGGAAGGACTTTGGAAGAGAGCATTGTGCTGAGAGTGACACCTTTTTGTTTTTTTTTTTTTTTTTTTTTTTTAAGATCCAGTTTTTACTGTGCGGGATAAAAAAGCATGCATGGGTTTGAACTGGCCAGATCCTGGCGAACAGAACGCAGGTTTTATATCGTGAGCAGGAGGCTAAGGAGAAGCAGCTGCACCCTAAGAGCCACACCCTGCAGAAGGCTATCAGAATCCACCAGCAGGCAGGAGGAGGCGGGCCTGGGCTCAGGGAGAATCCCATGCTGGCACCATGCAGAAGGTCCTCACTGTGCTTGCAGAGAGGCCACTTAGGGTCTCTAGGTGACAGCAGTGAGAGAAGCCTCAGATTGAGGGTAAAGAGTGAGAACGTGGTCCGGAGATCTGCAAATCTTGAGGAAAAGACCCTCGTCCCACCTGGCACCTGAGTGATAGGTGGTCATGGAGGAGATGGACATAAGGCGCTGGACCACAGGAAAGCCTTCAGACTGCAGCTTAATTGACCCAGAAATGGCACTGCACTGGGCTGACATGGTTGCAGGAGACAAAGAAATGATCCTTCAGGGGACCACAGGGACCCTTTTCTGGGCTTCCCTTTCCTGGTCCCATGGCTCCAACCATGGCCCCAGCTGCCGGGAGTCAAGCCCAGGGAGCATCAGGCACTGCACAGGGTCCCCGAAGCCCTGTAGAGTGGAGCCAGGACACCACAGCCTCTGGGGCACACTGGGTGCCTCTTCCAGCTGCTCAGGAAGATGGGGTTGGCCGAGCAGCAGCCTGCCTGTCTCCTGGCCTCACCATAGATCCTCGGCAATCAATTGCAGCTGCGGCCCTTCACCTGCATGGAGCTTGCTGCTTTTTTCTCCAGAAAAAGAACACTGTTGCCACCCATAGCAAATTAAAATTAAGTGCAAAGCTATTTCCGGGTCAGTTAAGCACAGCGGGTCACTGGCTTGCCATTGCTCTCGGAGCACGGAGGAGATATTTCTCAGCGTGAGTGCTCTCCGATCCTGTGACTTGCTCACTGAAGATGAAACACCTGGATTCGTGTCTTTGTGATTTTAAAGGGGTTTATAAGGTAGTTCAGAGCACAGATTGCAGCAAGGGAGATGCTAAGTTTTTCAATAAAATCAACTCGTGAATGATAATTCTGGCTTTCCTCAACGTGGATTAGTAAATTGCCTAATCTCAAGCTTTAATATGCACGTGGATCTCCCAGGGATCTTGTTAAAATGCGAATTTTGGCTTAGTATGTGTGCCCTGAGGCCCTGGATTCTGCATCTTATCCACCTTGGGTCAGGGCTCTGCATGCCAGCAGGAGGACCAGACTCACCTGACTGCTGACCTAGGAGCATCTTCATGGTTTTAAAGGGGTGTCTAAGACCGCACAATATACACCTTCTGTGACCCCCAAAGGTGATGGTGTCCATCATCTGGTTTTTCTCAGAGGAGAGCTCTGGAGCTCCATCCTCCAGACTTGGCCCCTGGAAAGGGCCCTCTGTCATCTCCCTCCTGTTCCCAGATCTGCGCTGAGGAGCCAGGTCACAGACTGTGGAAGCCAGTGTGGGTCAGTGCCCAACCCCATGCTCCAGCCCCTCAGGGTCCTTCACAGGCCTCAGCTATTATGGCTGTGACATGTCTTTGTGTCCCAGTCAGTAGGGAGGCCAATGCACATGGTCTTGAAGTTCCTCACCTGGGCCAGAGCTTCTTTGACCCTGGTCCAAGTGGAACAGAACCTGGCCTGATTCATGGTATGCTGTGTTTCTTTTTAGGGTTGTGTGGGGTACTGCCTGGGCTTCATACTGAAATCTTAAGGAGCATAAGTTTCCCTGAATCTGACCCCAAATCAACCCCAAAAGGGACCACGTGTCCCTGGGTCCCATGAAGTGCTGTGGCCTATGAGGCAGGAAGGCACGTTGTCTGGTGTTCAGCAGCATCATAGAAGGGAGGAGCGGGAGGGGGGGGACTGAATTCAAACACGCATGTCTCTGGCAGCAGACCCTCCTCCTAATGGTGCCACAGTCCTGTTTCTGGTTACACAGACTCCGGATCCAATGCCTCTGTGTGAGTCCTCCCAGGTCTTCTGCCTTGCATGGGCCCTTGTTCTCCAGCATGGGTTCTTATCCTATGGGCTTCTTAACTGTACCATGAGTCTGGGAATGGCGTCTCCGATGGCCTGTTCACCCAGCTTTGAGGCTGAGAATCTTGTCTGCCTCCTGATAGAAATGGTTCAGTTTTCCTTAGTAAAAGGAACCCCAAAATTTCAGCGAGGCACACTGCCCCCAGCTAAAGAGTGTCCATGCTAGGAAGCTGGGGCTAGTGAGATGGAAACACAAGAGCTGTCTGTGCCTGATGCTGGGGAACTGACCTCCTTAGGGATGTCTTTTTCTCTGCTCCTTCCTGCTCCCCTCTGGAATGTGGATACAATGACGAGGTCAGCTGCCACTCTGGCCCACAGTGCTGGTGTGGGGAGCAGGAGGGAAGGCTTGGGCCCTTGCAGGCCACTGCTCCTCTAGCCCCAATGGAGCATGGTTTCCAACAGGGCTCCGACAGGGCTCCGAAAGGGCTCTGGCAGGCACAGAGTAAGGATGGTTTGGGAGGATGGCTGACTGATGACTACCAACTGACTGGGGCAGCGTGTCCTTCTGAGGAGAGCTGGGACCATCTGCCTTTCTCCCATTCCTCATCTGACCCCTGTAGCTTCCCCACTACACCACCTGCCCCTCCCGTAGTGGTCTAGAGAGTTTGCCCCTCCTGGGTCTCTCTTCCCACACCCGTGTGTACGTGTATTTCAGAAGTCATTTTTCTGGAGAAGACGTGGGACTAAGTCTGTCTGAGTCCGCTGGTGAATAATAGCTGCAGATCAGGGATATTTGTATTAGACAATTCTGTGACTTAATTTAAAACATGAGAAAGTCAGGCACGGGGGACGGCCAGGGAAGAGAAGACACGCTGGGTCGGCTTTCTAGTACCTGAAAATGCATCTGCTCACCACGTTTTCTGTCCAGACCTGAACCTAGGTCAGACTTCTGGAAGAGCCAGGCTATTCAACAAGGACCATGCTCCATTGCTGGGTTGCTCTTCTGCATGACGAGATGAAAGGAATGGTTATGAAGGTGTCCACTCCGACGTTCTCGCTCATTGACACCTCCTGGACCATTTTCCAGGAAGCCAGGACTCCAGAGGCTACCCTCTCCTCCAGGGCACAGGACTGTGAAAAGCCTCCTGTGATGGGCCTCGCCCTGAGCAAGCATCTGTCATGCAGCAGTTTCGCTCTGACACCTTCCTGTGCCCTCTTTCCAAGGTGGTAGGATGTGGGTGCAGGAAGGAGTCTTCAGAGCTGGGGAGGCTGGCAGCCCTCCCAGCCAGTACTGTCTTGACCATCGCACTCTTCAAATCCCGCAGGCTGGGGACAGGGATGACACTCAGTGGTGGAGCACTGGGTCAGCATGTGCAAGACCCTGATTCTCTCCCCAGCACCCAGAAAAAGGAAAAGAAAGTCTCACAGCTTCAGTGACTCCCCTTAGGTGCAGATGTCCCTGCTTGGAAAGCAAGTGAGCCTGCCAGGAGTACTCAGCACAAGGCCGCCCGCAGCAGGTGGCCAGCAGGTCCTCTCTGCCGGCGCTTTGCCTCCTTCCTTTTTCCTTCTGCTTTCCCTCTGGTCCTCCCTCGCCAGTCAGCGGTTAAATCTGCGAGCTCCCTTCCAAGGGATTTTGTAGGATTCGTTGGAAATTCCAGAGATGAATGTACTGACACTTTTCCAGAGGGATCCTGTAAAGGATTTAAAAATCTAGCCAGAGCTGGAGAGAGAGGAAGGGAGTCAATGAGGACCCAGCTGGGGGCGGGGGGTGGGGGATGCGGAGAGTGGGGCAGGGCAGGCCTCTGCTTTCAGTTTCTCCTGGCCTTGGGACCCTCCCCAGCTGGTGTCCCTGGGTGGGACAGTCTGTCCTCCTTCCCTCCAGAACCTCTCTGCTGAGCCATCTGCTGGCACACTCCATTGCTGCAGCTCCCTGACACTCAGCAACTTCTGGGGAAGGTCAGCCAGCTCAGGCGAGATGGGGAACTCCGCCCCGCTGGGCAGGTGGGGAAGGAGGGGCAGGAGGTGAGAATGTGTCCCTCTTGGCTTGGTTCAGCAAGCAGGGGCTTTGGGTTCGCCTGACATTTCTGACAGATAGAGTCACGCATAAGTAAACGCAGGACCCACCTCACACTCAAGCCCTTCCCTAAGGTACTGTCGCTTTGGAGTCAATTCAGTTTTGAGACCAGGGTTACAGTAGAAACTGACGTAGTTGCTAATGTGCTGGAACAGTCCCCATGAATGCTGTGACCCAGGGCAATCATGATTGCTGCCCCACTTTACAGCAGCAGGAGAATGTGCTGACCTAGGACTGGAGTGGCCTTGGGGCCCAGGTCCAGAGGCTGTGCCACCTCACAAGGCCGGCAGCCCCTCTGTGCTAGGGAGGGCCAGCAGGACCCAGTGTGCTGTCTCAACATACCCTACAGGTGCCCCCTGGTCACTCTAGAGACCCAGTCTGTACCCCCTTGCGTGGCCTGTCTCTAACTCAGCAGCATGGCTGTGCCACACCCGGACTTGGTCACCCCTTCATCATAGCAGCTGGGTTGGGTACTGCTGGGGAATGAGCTTTGCAGTTCCTTCCATCTGAATGACTCTGCTCCAGGTCTGAGACCCCAGCCCCACACTTGGCCAATCCCTCCAGCCTTCCCAGTGATCTCCAGGGCAGATTCTTTGGCCTTTAAATTTTAGTATATACAGGTGGCCCTAAGCACTGCTTCCAGAGGCAGATTCCTGGGCTCATGGACAAAGGTCCTGGAGTCTGATCAACTTGATACCCCAGGCCACTCTCGGAAATGCTGCTCTGGGTCCTCAGCCTCAGGCCTCACCCCATAGCAGAGCCTGCCCAGTAACAAGCACCAGTAGCTCCTGAACAGCTGCCTGTCTCAGGCTTTGTGGGATGGGGTGCTCTGTTCAAGGCCAGGCCTCTCCACGGGAGCCCAAGTGGAACAGAGCTGGGCTGCACCGGGTCTGGAGCCCCCACAGGTCAAGGACACGTCCAAAGTAGCTTGACAAGCCCAGCCTGTTGTCTCATCCATAGAAAGGTTTGCACAGCTCCTCTCTCGTGGTCCCAGCAGCACGTGTAGATGCTCTCACAAAGGGCACACCTGCTGCTCAGTGAGCTCAGGCCACCAGTGCTGCTCAGACACCTGACCTCAGAGCATTTAGCACCAGATCAACACGTGCTGCTAGCTCACGGGAGCAGACAGTGACCATGGGGAGCTCCCCGGTGGGTGGGAGGACAGGCGACCAGGGGCTTCCTCCTGCCACCCTCAACCTGCTCTGCAGGCCAATGTCTCTCCCTTTGCCCAGGGCTTCACACCTGTGCCAATGGTTCAGGGAACACAGCACATTCATTCCATGAAAACGCGACAGAAGGATCCCAAGGGACTTTTGCAAACACTCAGGGGGAAATGCACTTCAGATGAGAGCAAGAAAGTCAGCTGCGTGGGCAGAGGAGGCCGGTGCACACCCGCCTCTGAGGTGCCGTGGTGATTCTTGTCCGGAAGCAAAGGGGAGGGGGCGGGGCAGAGACGGATACTGATCTGCAGAGCCTGGGGCAGCCGGGGATGCACGGGGAAAGCACTGCACAAGGACCCCGTGTCCTGGCCGGGCGCAGTCACCTGCTGCCTTAAGAGTTTTGATCAAAGATAAAGACCCCACGATACCCCCAACCCCACTTCCCATCCCACAAAAAACTCTTCTGACTGGCACGCAGATCCAAGATTGTTCCAACAAGGTCCACCCAGAACAGGGAGGGACTGCCACGTTTCTCCTCTCTGCTGGACAGCACTGTCCGTGACCCATACGTCCCAGTTTTGGGTTTGTACACACTGTATGGACCTGGTACCAAGGACAAACCTGAGAGGCCACCAGGCCTGCTGTGTGAGGAACAATGGGGCAATGGATGTCTTGTCCCTGGAATAGGTCTCCTCAGGGTGGTGGTGGGTCACAGTCAGCTGAGTGCATGAAGACAGTTACCATGTGGGAGTAGCCCTGGAGTAGCTCCTGGCCCTGGACACCCTGCCTAGCCCAGAAGGCCTGTGGCTCTGTCTGCAGTGGGTTTTGAGTGCTACGGAATCTCAGGGCAATTTGGGATGTAAAGAGCTGCATGTGCATCTGTGTGTCCCCACGCCAGACACAGGAGTCCACCGAGCAGCCAGTCCAGACAGCGCCCTGCCCAAGGCTCCTGTTCCCAGCCCTGACCATGCTGGGCCCTCTGCTTTAAATCGCAGGAAGAAAACGTGGAGAAAAGCCATCACCTGGAGACAGTGAACACTCAGGAGAGACTGGGGATGCACAAGCTCTATGTGTCCCAGCAAGCTGAAGTCACTCATTAATTTCCAGAACTGCTTTCTGCACATCCCCCCCCCCCACAGGGCGCCTGCTGGGTGACACCACTTCAAGGGCCATGCAGCGGGTTTTGTGCTCATGTGGATGAGGCTTCTGTGGTCAGAGATTTTCAGTCAATGGCCTTGGTAGGCAGGGCAGGGGCTGGGGACACGAGGCATCCAGGCTTGTGCGGGGGAAAGCCACCAGGTAGAGCCTAGCAGAGGCTACAACCGGGTGAAGGAGGTTCCAAGCTGCTCCTGCAGGCCTCTGCTCAGTGGTCACTGAGGTCAACCTCTGGCTGTGATTGAGAAGTGGCTAGGCACTCATGCCCTCACACTGGTACCCATTGATGCCACCTTCCTGCATAGTTGCTTCCTCTGCTCCCTGGGTCCCATGGGTGCTGTGATCAGGAATCTCCTTGTACCATTTGATTCCCTGGGTACAGAAGCAAGCTGCCAAGGGAAGGACTCCTTTCAGGCTTGATGAGAACTCAGGCTTTTGCATACCCAAAACAGGAAAAATAAAATCCCCTCTTCCTGATCACACCACCACAGGACCATTGCGAGTCCCTGGGTGGGGTCCCAGAGAGGCATGCATCAAATGTAGTTCATGCCCTTAAGTTGTTATATGTGTTGGTGACTCTGACCTCACTCCCAGACCCCATCCAGGCAGAGGACACCACACCTGGGCTGGGGAGGCACAGGCTTGGCCATCTGCCAGCTTGCACTGGGAAGCCCTGTGTGCACCTGGGGACAGGTGAGCTAGCCTACCTACTGCTCACCACACCATGCTTCCTCAGGAAGCCAGCTTCTCCCCTGGCAGGATACCCATTCTTGTCGAACACCTGTGCAGGCCGCAGGCTCCTGCTAACAGCTCCAGCAGAGACGTGGATTGAACTTCCAGATGCCCACAGCCTGGACTCAGGACGCCTGCTCTGTGCCCCAAACTTGCATTCAAGACATCACAGATCTCTTGAAATAAGGAGTTGGAATCACAGAATATCTTTGTGAAAGTACCAGATTCTAACTTAATAAAGTTCAAATGTAACTTCAGTTCATTCTTACAAATTTAAGTACAAATGTTGTCATACGGTATTCCTTGTCAATTTTGTTGAACTGAGTTCAGAAGTCTTCGCTTGGCGTAATGAGTGACATGGCACAACACCCAGAGCATCATCTAGAAGAAAACAGACAAAGAGACTTGTAGGGCACACAGGAAGTGCAGACCACGTCAACCCACGCAGAGTTGCACACTGTGGTGAAGCGGCCACAAAGGCTCAAGTGACCTCACTGGGTTCAATGGATGGCGTCCTCAGGCACAGCCCACTCAGCTACACACTCTGGAGGAAATGCTCCTCCCACACAGGCAGTGGACCCATCCATGCCCACCCACCCTGCCCCTGCCAGGACAAGGGGGAGATGCAGCCACACAGCGCAGAGGACACCATCCATGCCCACCCACCCTGCCCCTGCCAGGACAAGGGGGAGATGCAGCCACACCTGCAGCAGAGGCTATCCGCAGCCACCTTGGTGAGAGTCCACAGCTCCTTGTAATGTTGGCTCAGCCCTGCTCTCTCAGGGCATCTTCCTGAGAGATGAGGAAGCGTGCACACACAGACTCTCCTATACAATGGCCCTGTCAATTCAGTTTGGAATGAGAATCTGCAGACAGCCAGTACCCGAAGGGGTGGTATCCTACTGGAATGGTGCTGTCCAGTAGCAATGGATAACGGGCTGAGGAACACAAGCATGTGGTGGTGTCTCTGAGCACCTGTGTGAAAAAAGCTGGGCTAAAAAGACTCCAGGAGCATCAAGCTTTAAAAATGCTAAGGTGCAGGAGTGGGCCTATGATCCCAGAGACTCGGGAGGCTGAGGCAGGAGGATTGTGAATTCAAAGCCAGACTCAGCAATTTAGTGAGGTCCTAAGCAAACTAGTAAGACCCTGTCTCAAAATAAAAAATAAAAAATAAAAAAGATTAGGGCTGTGGTTCAGTGGTTAAGCACCTCGGGCTCAATTCCATGCAAAAAAGAAAAAAAAAGAAAATGCAAATGAATGTATTCACCAAAGTGACTGGAGGAGGATGGGCTGGGGAAGAGTCGTGGGAGGGCAACCTGTTGGATGTGGACGGTGAGAAGTGAGCGCATCCAGGCACACACTGTGCGGCTCACTAGTCAGCTGCAGCTCAGCGCGGAGTTTGAACTCTTGAATAGAAGGGAGGCTCCTCCCCCAGGAACGCCCAGCAGGGCCAGGCCCAGCAGAAGCCACCTACCTCAGTGAGGTCTTTCCTTTTTGGTGATAGGGTCAGTGTTTCCAGGAAGGAGGGGGCCTCTTCACACTCTGCATGCACCAGCGTCAAGTGGCTCAAAAGCTTAGGGGCCGTTCGCCACAGGTGTCAAAGCCCACAGTCACGGCCTTAGGTCACAGGGTTTTACCCTCCAGAGGCAGGCTCGCCTATTTTCAAAATACTCAAATGTTACTCAAAACAGTGAAAAATAGGAAGGTGGCTCACCCGAGGCATCAGTCAAGCAAACGGCTGGGTGGTCTCAGCCTTCCACACACACTCACGCCTGACCACACATGCACACATCCACAGACATGCACACCCACACTCTCACAGAGATACGCACACGCACACTCTCTCACACACGCACACCCATGCATACCCTCACTCACACACACACACACCCCTCACACGCACATGCTCACATACCCACACATGTGCACTTGCATACACTCATACACATGCACACAACCCACACACATGCAAACCTACTCTCACATGTTCATATACACGCTCACATGCACACAACACTCACACACATGCATACCCTCACACATCCACACACATGCACACCCACACTCTCATGCAGATTTGCACACATGCACTCTCACACACACACTCACACACATGCATACCCTCACACACCCACACGCACACACACCTCACACATATACTTACATGCAAACACATGCCCACACACATGCATTTGCATACACTCACACACATGCACACCGACTCTCACATGTTCACATACACGCTCACATGCACACACACTCTCTCATATACATGCATACCCTCACACACCCTCACACATGCACATTCACACATGCGCACATACCCACACATGCACAGGTGCACCCTCACACACACCCCTGCCTCCTCTCTCACACACACATTGTCATTAAGGAAAGACTGCCCATCCCTCACGTCGTGTGCTGCACACCCAGCTGCAATCCCTGGTGCTGATTTCCACGTCAGCAATGGAGGGGTCAACTTTTCCCTCAAGACTCCCCTGTAACTGTGCACCACGAGTAATTTAGAGTGCCATCAACTATGGGCACTTAGAGTTCTCCCAATTAAAAAGAGTCCAATAATAGAGTGATGCATATTCAACTGTGTGCTAACGTGTTGCCTATAGAGTGAATTTAAAAAGCGCCACTTCTTAGTAAAGCTAAGTTCAAGAACTGGTAAGTATGTGGCCTCCAGAATGGTGCACTGGCTCTGAAGCTGTCCCTACATGTCCTGCCAGCAGTGGACTCTGAAGCTTGCCCGCCCCCAGCTGTTTGCTTCGGCCTTTTCCTTGGGTGTGTGTGCATGTGTTTTCAAAGGTGTGTCTGGCTGGCGCACTGCCTGGACACCTCTGTGGCACACAGTGCACCTCCTGTTGGCCAGGTCACCTATCCTAGGAAGTGAGCCCACCTGCCTGCTGGGTGGGCCCTGGCCAGCTTGAACCCCTGTCCCTGCCTCCTAGGCCAGCAGGTCTGTGACTGCGGAGCTGGACTCCCTGAGCGGGCCCTCCAAGTCAGTGTGCGGTGCTGCGTGGGCGCCTCGTTCCTCAGAAGCCTCAGCCTGAGCCCGCAGAGGCAGCTCTCTCTGCGGTTGGAGTCCTAAGTTGCAGGAAATTCGGTCTCATGTCATTATTTTATTTTCTGCCCAGTGGATGGATTGTGGTTGTAGGAGTCCAGGACAAGCCCTAACCCGAGACTGCCAGAGTCTAGTGGAGATCAGAAGCAAGAGAAGGCTGCACCATGCTGCTGGAGTGTGTGAACCCGCAGCCCCAGCCGTGCCCGCGCTGTCTCCAGGTGCTGAAGCCGACACATTTCCTTGCGCTTGAGCCTGTGGTGGCTGGATTTCTACCCATTGCCTGCTATCTGATGTCCTTTCATCAATGTGAGAAAGCGGGTTGTTGGTTTCTTATGGATAAAATAACTTGGAGGAAATTAGTCTCCCATTTCCAATCTCTAATTAAAAATAACTACTTATCTGTAGAAAAGTGAAGGTGTGCTGGGGTCACTGAGCCAATTATTTTACCTTCTACCAGGCGCCTGCTCTGCTGTGACAGACTGGATGAGATTAAAGGAGAGGATTGGACCTGAAGAAGCTGCCCTCAGGTCACCCTGGGCAAACGTATCCAGACTTAAACAAGCAGCAGAATCTACTGGAATGTGAGCAACCTTGGCGTATCCTACCACCACTTCTAACCAGGTCAAACCAGGGACCAGTTGGTGGCAGTGCCAGCCAGAAGGAGCATATGCAAAATGAATTAGGTGGCTAGTCAGCTCCTAGGATGCTCAGGTCCCTCCCAGGCTGGATTGGCAGCCAGAGGAGGTAGCCAAGCACTCCTGAGACGGGAGTGGGCAGCCAGCTCCCACCAGCAGGCCGGCAGCAACCTTCTCCAGCAGCTGTGGCCGCCATGTGTCTGTGCGTCAGTGCCAGGATGGAGCAGGCTGCAAACAGGCCTTGGCTAATGGGAGGCAAAGGACATGTTCTTGCAGTGACCTCAGACTCCCCTTGTTCACGGTCTTCTCCTTATGCACCAGCAGATCCACACACGTGTGCTGCACACATATGCTCACATGTGTACTTGCACCCACATTCAGCATACACACACATTCAGAGTGTATCTGCACCCACACACACACATGCTCACACACTTCACATGCCTGCACCTATGCTCACAAGTGCACACATGTTCATGCTCGCCTATACACATGCTCACACACACTCATGCTCACATGTGCACCTGCAGCATGCTTACAGGTGCCCACACACCCACATGCAGACCTGCAAGCATGCTCGCTCACACCTGCACTCATGATCACATGTGCACACATCCCCACAAACACCTGCACCTATACTCACATGTGCACACATGCCCACACCTGCACCTGCACCATGCTTAAATGTGAGTACACACAGACCTGCACCATGCTCACATGTGTTCCCCCCACACCTGTATCATGCTTACATGCTTACACATGCCCACATAACCTGTACCCATGCTCACACATACCCCCCACATGCACCTGCATCATGCTTGCATGCACACATGACTACATGCACACCTGCACCCGTGCTCACATGTGTCCCCCATTCACCTGCACCACACTCGCATGCACACATGCCCACACCACCTGCACCCATGCTCATATGTGTTCCCCCACATGCACCTGCATCATGCTTGCATGCACACATGACTACACGCACAACTGCACCCGTGCTCACACATGCACCTGTACCATGCTTACGTGCTTACAGTGCCCACACAACCTGCACCTGTACTCATGTGCATACCTGCACCCACACTCATATGCACACATGCTCACGTCTGCACCCACACCCACACTCAACAGGCTTATTCTCCATAGTCCAGGCTCACAGACCCCAGCAAGGCTCAGTGGCTGGGTGCCCACTAACGGAGGCACTCACTGACACTTTTGGGCCTGGAGTTGGCGACTGCGGCCAAGTGTTTCCTCTTCCTGTCTTGGGAAGGCTGAGGCAGGAGCCAGACTAGCCTCTTCCAAAAGTGGCCAGATCAGGGGATGTGCCTGGGAAATACTTCCAAATGCCCTGCAGCTAGTGTCCTCAGCATCCTGAGGTAGGGTAGACATCCTGCTGCTGCTTCCTCTCAGGGTACCTCTTTAGTGACAGTGTGGTGGGAGTGATGTGCTTGTCAAGAGGCACAGTGCAGGAAGCCTTAGAAAGGACTCCCTGCCAGGGTGGTCCGTGGAGCTCAGGCTGTTGACAGGAAGAGGCAGTGCTGGCCTAACCTTTAACAATGGACCCAGCTCAGCACAGCAGCCTCCACAGAGACTAGGTGTTCGTTAGCAACAACTGGGCCTTATCCTCAATCAGCACTCAGTGGAGTCTCAGAGGACCTGCCAGACCAATAGACATGGATATGTGGGGATTTCCTCAGTATGCCACCCTACATACCATGCTTCCATTCCTAGAGGGCAGGATGCCTGCAAGGTCTGAGCTCCTAGCCCATCAACATGGTCCTTCTGCATCCTCAGAAAGGAAGCCACAGGTGGACCACACCTTGCCATTCGTGACACCAAGAGGGGCCTGAAGCTACTCAGTTCTGTCTCCTGGACTAAGGTGGTAGTCACCTAGACAAAGGTGGTAGTCACCTGGACTAAGGGGGTACAGTCACCTGGACTAAGGTGGTAGTCATCTGGACTAAGGGGGTATAGTCTCCTGGACTAAGGGGGTACGGTCACCTGGACTAAGGGGGTGCAGTCTCCTGGACTAAGGTGGTAGTTACCTGGACTAAGGTGGTATATTCACCTGGACTAAGGGGGTATAGTCACCTGGACTAAGGGGGTACAGTCTCCTGGACTAAGGTGGTATATTCACCTGGACTAAGGTGGTATATTCACCTGGACTAAGGGGGAAGTCACCTAAACTAAGGGAGTACAGTCATGCTGAAAACACACCAGAGGAGATCACAGACAGTCAAGCCTTAGACCTAACAATGAGAACTCAGAGACCATCCAGAGGGCGCCTCGAGGGCCATGGGAGCCAGAGAGCAGAGCATCTGCCTGTGTCCCAGGAGTCACCCTAACAAACATTAAATGTTAGGAGACCACTGCTTTTATAAATGGTCACTCCTTCTTTACTTCACCTATTTGCAGTGCTGGCCTAGAAAATTTAGAAACAAAAAGCAGCGTTAGCAGGGGAGTGCAGCACTGAGGCCACGCCCTGCGGTAGCCAGAAGCCTGGACCCTCCCCAGCGGTAATTCACAGGATCTCTGTGCCTGCACCCGCGGGGTTTCCTCCCCCAAGGCTGCATCAGCAGCTCGCCTTCTGGGAGCCACTGACCTGCAGACCTCTCACAGGCGCTGTCACACCGACAAGGCTGACACACAGAAGCTGCTGGAAGAGCCTTCGTGGTCACCATCTGAGAGAGGACACCAGAACAGTCTGGGGGACACACAGTTGCAATATGGGCTGTGCTTCGGGTGCCCCTGCGGCCACGCTCTTCCTGCCTTGGGAAGGAGGTGCTTTCATCCCCGCGTGGGTGCGGCCTCCCTTCCTCCAGCCTCTCCTTCCCAACAGCTCTGCATTTCGGGATTGTTCCACAGGATAAGTGGAAAATGGTTTCTGTCAGGGGATCTGATGGAGAAGGCTTTGGCAGAAAAGGGGACTCTGCATGAATTCATGAAATCAGTCCAAGTAGGCCACTTCCTGTCACCCCAGGACAGGCTCCGTCCTCCATGCGGAGCAGCCGGGCACCACCGTGCTGGCTAGGAGAGTGCAGGACTTGGGGTGGGAGCGTACACTTCCCATTGTCATCTGCATCTGCTTGTCACTATAAATGTCCCTTTGTGTTTGTGTGTGAGGAGTAAGGGGAGCCTGACGCAAATGGAGTGTCTGGAAATCTGGTTCACAGGGTGACACTGAGGGTCTGGTGCCGATGGCCCTGCATGTAACTTGGGGACACAGGAAGGGCGAGAGCATCACGCGGCTGCGGATGGAGCCGCTCCTTGGGCAAGCTTAGCACTTTGTAGAGACCTTCACTGTGCCGCCTCACCCTCCAGCTGCAGGGGTGAGCAGGCCCAGCAGGAACAGAGGGGGATGTGTCTGGCTCTGCAGCCTCCTCCCAGCTGTCCTCACAGGCCACACAGACTGTGCACACGTTGGCACAGCTCCCCTGAGGGCTTGCAGAGCAGGCCTGCTGGGAGCTCCCTTCTGTTCCCTGCTGGCCTCCCCCGCGTGTTTACGGAGTTTACGGAGGAGAGGAGCAACTGAGGCACATCCGGGCTGCTCCCTGCTCAGGTAGGGCTCTCCAGGCTTCAAGGTCTCCCTGTGCATGGCTCAGAGGCCAGCCCTCCCTGCAGCTCCAGGCTGAGCGTGGGGCTGAGAGCCGGAGCACTTCAGATCCTCTCCCTCCCACGCTTTTTGATTTCAGAACCCCAGGCAATCCGTGTGGGGGTGACAAATGGCAGTGACTTTCCTGATGTTGGCATTCTAAGGTCAGAATGTGGTTGCAGCCACAAGCCCAGGGATGAAGTATAGCATTAAAAATAATAAAGATTAAAAATATGTACCCTCCCAAGTCAGCAGAGCAGAGCTAACAACCCCACATAAAGAAGCTCTGAGTGGGATGATTGGGGTCTGGGAGGCAGAGGCGGCATGCAGGGAGGATAAATCTTCCTCCTGCAGCTTCTGCAGAGTTGGGAGGAAGGGCAGGGTGCAGGGAGCAGAGAGGAGGTGGAGTGGTGAGGCTTGCCTGGGAGAGACCCCGAGGGGTAGGCAGGAGCAGGAGGTGGGTGCAGACTTCTCTGATAGGGAGGGAAGTGTGCATTTCTCTCTTATGTAACCTGGAACAGCAGCTCTGCTTTTCTGATTTCAGCCTGTGCATTGATCTTCTAAAGCAGCGTTTGGCCGTGAATCATGATCCCACAACAAGGTCTGCTTTCTCCTCCATGCCTGCAACTCCAGGAAAATCTCTCTTATCCTCTGTCTTCTTCACCTTCCTCTTCCCTTCCACACTCTCAGTTCATGGAGCCCATCCAGCAGGCTCCTATCTCTTCTGTTTTTGCTATAAAAAGCAATTCTTAGGATGACAACTTGCTTATTTAGGGGTAGAAATCTCTCCTCCATCCCACCAGCATGTATTAACCACCTGTTATGTGTGAGTCGTATGTTAGGCGGTGTGTGTGTGCATTCTGCTAAGAAGCAGTAATGGGTTAGTAAACCTCCATCTAATAGGGACAGGGGGCGCTGAGGTGGCTGTCAGGCCAGGCAGCCTGCAAGGAGAAGGGGCCAGGAGGCTGGAGGAGGTGTGGAGTTGGGGGAGCCAAGGTGGCCACACAGCACTTCTCAGCCTTTCCTTCACAGGGGCACCTGGCGGGAAGAATTGGGTCCCTGGGAACACGGGGCCTGGACCTCCATGGGCCTTTCACCTCTAGGCCACTTGCTAGAGATTCAGATAAACTCGTGGAATAATAGCACTTTGGTGCTTGTTTCGGTGGGGCAAGGATGCTGGCTTCATGGGGTCTCCAGGAAAGGTGAGGCCTCTGCTCAGGCAGCGGCTGGTCTCTTGCGCCTCCCCGGCCTGGACTGCCTCAGCCACGAAAGACTCCTGGCTTCGCCTGTGGCCAGGGCTCTGCACTCTGGTTCCCTGGCTTGTGAATATAGGCAAGTCCTCCAGTGTGGTCCTCAGTTTCCCCATCCATGAATCGAGGATAATAAAGACGCCTCCCTGACAGTGTCGCTGACAGAGCATGAGTCGACTCGAGGGACGCGTCAGGATAGACGACACACCAGGACTCCACTCACACTGCTACTGAAGGAGGGCTAGCACTCCGTCTGGCGTGATTCCTCAAAATTCGGTGACTAATGTATTATTTTAAATCTATCTGTCTGTGCGGGCTAACCATTTGTTTCCAATTTAAACCTCCCTGCAGGCTTCTGGAGTAGGCACTGGGCAGAGCGCAGCTCCCTGTGTTATGGGGTCTTTTTATGGACACTTTTTGATGAGAATGATAAAAGTGCACTGGAATGTTCATGCTGGAAGTGGGGTGAGAGCTCATCAATCAGGACTTTCTTTTTACAGATGAAGAGCAAGGGGTCTGAGAGGTGTCATGATTTGTGCTGTTCCACTTTGAGTTCTTCCTGATGGCTGGCATAGGGCTGTTTTGTGGGGTGATTATTAATACAAGACCTCTGAGACAATGAGCAAATGGATCGGTGGGTAGGTGGGTGGGTGTATGCATAGATGGGTAGGTGGGTGGATAGATGGAATAATGGATGGACGGATGGATATGTGAATGAGTTAGAGGGTGGATGGATGGATGGATGGATGGATGGATGGGTAGGTGGGTGTATGCATAGATGGGTAGGTGGGTAGATAGATGGAAGAATGGATGAGCAGATGGATGGTTAGGTGAATGAGTTGGAGGGTAGATGGCTGGGTGGGTGGGTGATTGTATGCATAAATGGGTAGGTGGGTGGATAGATGGAAGAATAGATAGATAGGTGAATGAGTTGGAGAGTGGATAGATGTGTGGATGAGTGGATGTGATTGTGTTGGGGTTCAATAGATGTGGAGGAGTAGAGAAGTGAATAGGTGGATGGGTGGTTGGGTGCATAAGAAAACAGGCAGACAAATGGGTGGATGCTTTAATTTTGTTTAATTGTGGTCCAAAAATATAGGGAAATGTCATTGTATAATTTGTTACAGGCCTCCAAGGAGTAAGGTCAAGCAATTGCCGGTAGGGAAGGACAATTTGAGGTCCACAGTCATTTGCGAAAGAGCGGTAACCAAAAGGCCTTGCAAAGCAGGAGCTGGGGCGCTGGGGAAGGGCTGGAAAAGGAAAGACTGGCTCACACAGACATGGGGAAGGACTCCATGGGGTGCCCATTTTCAATGCTGTCTAGTCATCCTAGTGGGTTGCATGTATTTTAAAATCTTTTTTTTAAACAAATAAAACAGAAAAGATAATAAAGGCTGGAGAGGTTGAACAACTTGTCTAAAAGCACACAGCACAGCAGTTAAGTTTCCTAGCAACGATTCAAACTAGGACTGTGAGTTTCTGAAGGCCATGGCTGGCCCCATGGATGACCGTTGTCTTTAGGAGGGTGGGCACTGGTGGCCAGCTGTGTGTACTCAGCTGGGTTTGGTTAGGGCATAGGGGCTGGATTTTGGAGGTAGGCCGGTGGTATTGGGGAAGCAGGCAGCCTTCAGGGCTGTAGCTCTGAGATGGAGTCTGTCCCCGCTCAGGGGTTGAAAGGGAGAAGCCTCTGAAGTCAGCTACAAAACTGCCTCCGGCCTTCTAAGAAGAAAGGCTATCCCTCATTCTGGGCATGTGTTCCTCCTGCGCAGCCCCCTGCGGCCCCAGGCTGCTCCTCCGTTATCCTCGGAACACCCTGCCCTTGGTCAGATGGCTCAGGCAGGGGCTGTGGCACAGACTGGCTCCTCCTGCAAGAACAAAGAGCAGGTGTCCCCCCTCATCTCTGAGCCCCCCATCTGCAGGCTGAGAGCTTGCGGAATGAGCGCCAGCCCAGCGCCAGGCTGCACCACTCAGTACCTGCAATTTACACAGGGGAGTTCAGCTATTTCAGAAGCTGGGGTGCTCCTTATACCTGCACTGATGCCTCCTGGCCGCCTCCCACGCTGCCCTCGGAATCCAGGGCAGGGTGAACTTCTGATCAAGGTGACATTGGTTTAAAATAGAAAAAGGATGCTGGTGATTCTAAAGGCTGGATGGAAATGGAGAAACCAAAAGGCAAACGCAATGCCAGCATCTCAGCTCTCCTGAGGGCTGCACACAGCTTCCGGGTCAGGATTCCCAACCTCAAGGACACTGGGCTCCTGGGGTGCTGTTAAAACGTGGGTTCTGGTTATGCACAGTTCCAGGGAGGGGCCTGGCAGTCTATTTCTAAGGAGCTTCTAGGAAGCTCTGTTGTTGGTCTCTGGAGTCACAGTGGGAGACCTCTGTCCTAAGGTCAGGGCGGCAGCTGTCTTCCTTGAATGACAGCGCTGATGGGCAGGATGGGCAGCTGTTGGCTGGCCCGTGAGCTTGAGCCCTGCACAGTGTGGGTTCTCGCTGGGTCTGCGTTCCTCTGCAGCCCAAAGCCACCCCCAAGAGGCAAGCCTACACAGACCACCGCAGCAGGGCTGGGTCCTTCTCTCCAAGCACAACAGGGACTTTCAGGGGACCTGATGCTGGAGAGCCCTTGAATGCCTGTCCTTTCTTGGAGAGCCATTTAGAATCAGCATGTAGCATCCCCAGTGCCCATGGAGCCCCTGGTGGGGTGCTGGGCTGGGACCTGGACAAACCAGTGCCTGCCCAGCCTCAGGGCTTTGTGGTCTGAGACCTCACAGGATGAGGACACTGCTGGCCCTGTGTCCAGCCCTAGATGCAAGATTTCTAATTATTTTTCCTATAATCTGGGGAAGAGGCCGTGTCTAGCTGGCTTGAAGACAAGCGTCTCGTGAGTAACTGCTCCCAGCAAATCCCACAGGCACTGGGTTTCATCAGCAGGGGAAATGTTCTGCTGCATTTTATTTCCTCTCTGAAATATTCCCGCTTCAGGATCCTGAAAGGGAAGACAGGGGAAAACTATTAGTTCCCAGCGAGATGCAGCAGCTTCAGAACACGAACGTGGGCAGCACCAGCGTCTTCAGACCTCTCAGCACCATCTCTCCCCTGCGCTCTGGGCAGGAACAGCACTCAGGCTGACACAGAGAGGGACAGATTTAGGGGCCACTGCACACAGCGTCATCGCCAAGCTCTCGCAGCAACCTTCCAGCAGGCGGTGCACAAGGCTGTTCCAGCTTTCCACCTGAATTTGATGGAACTGGGGCTGGACCGCCCCTTGCATGAGCCCTGGTCAGCCCTGGGCTCAGACAGGCTGCTCTGTCCTAGTCAGGGCGTGGCACAGCCAGTCCACCTGGTGCCTTACTGCTCTCATGGGCTGTCTCCCTGCTCCAGCTGCCTGTGAGGAACAGCCCAGGTGCTCCCATGCCCTCCTGCAGAACAGTGAACTCACCCTGAGCCGGGAGCAAAGGTGAGGCTTCCCTTCCAAGCTCAGATTTGCTTCGAAGGACAGACATCTAGTGGCACTGACTGCCCCATCCTGAGTTAATTCCCACTGTGTAAAAGGCCTTGGGTCTGTGCTCACTGAAGTATGGACAGCCACTCACGCTGTACGGTGATGCCTTCTCTTGGGCTGCGTGTGGGATGGGCTGCAGGTGGGATGGGCTGCTTGTGGGCCAGGCTGCAGGAGGGAGTAGATGCCAAAGGAAGCCCCCCGTGGATGACTCCTTCCCAGGGCCCTCAGCTCGGTGCCTCTACCAGCGCCCTGGTACTCTGCACCCAGAACGGTGCCTCTACCAGCGCCCTGGTACTCTGCACCCAGAAGGCTTGCAGCCCAGGGCTGACTGCAGCCAGTGTCAGAAAGCCAGGCACCACCAGGGGCCGTGACCGTGAGCATGAACCAAGGCCAGTTTCCACCCAACTGTGCACTCCTGTGCAAAAGGGAGCAGTCACCTACGCCCCTTTCGGCAGCTTAGGTGAGAAGCTCCTTCCGCAGCCTTCACGGCTCTGCAGGTGGGCTCAGAGTCAGGGCAGCAGACACAGCAGCCATGGAAAACCTGAGAAGCTCAGGGGCTGACATCCATCATTTCTGGCAGCATCCAGAAATGATGCCCTGGTGCATCCAGAGGCAGCAGCTGCCACAAGAAGAAAAGCCCATTGGGTGACAAGGGTGAGTCTTTTTCTGCAACAGCTGAGCATGGATGCAGAGGGCTGGGATGTGTGACCAGGATGGCCAGCTGGCTGTCATTCCAGAGGCCTCTTGAGCGAAGGCCATGGCAAGGTGAATAATGCTAATTAAAGTCTCAGAAACACCAGGACAGTTAGGTGCTGCTCCCTGAGGAAAGCTGGCAGTGGCCTGCTGCCTCCTGCCACTGGGCGGGACAGGCAGGTGAGCAGGCAGAGCCAAAGCCCAGCCTACAGGACAGCAGCATGGCCCTCAAGCCCTCTCGGACACAGGACCCTCACTCAGTACCGGTGCTCAACGTGGGTCTGCTGACCCCTTCCAGGGTACAGGAGAGAGTGAGGCAGGATCCTTTGAAAAGGGATCTCAGGAGTGACTTGAGTCTGCAGAGCCTGGATCTTACTGTACCTCTACACGGAAACCTTGGGAACACCACTCATTTCTCTTTGCCTCAGTTTCCTAACCCATGGAATGTAAGTGATGTCTTTTTCTACCACATATTAGAGTTAGGGTTAGACGAGATATGAGAGTGAATGTGGATCACTATAAAATTGTGTGGGCGGTGCGGGGCTATTCGCTGATCAACGCGTGTTTTCCCGGATGGGCACTGCCATGGTGGTAGGGCTGTCATTTGGAAGAGGCTGGAAGACGGTACCACTTGGCTGTGCTCAGGAGGCCAGCGGTAGTTCTTCAACACCTGAGCCTTTTGTCACTGGACGTAGCTCAGTGCGGCTCCTGCATTTCACAGACAGGATGTGGGAGAGGCCTGGCGTCAGGCGTCAAGGATGGGACTTTCCTTCCCCGCTGCACCCTTTAAAGGATCCTTCCCTTCAGCCACACGCCCTCCTGGCACTCACTGGTCTTCTCTGTGGAAAGCAAGGCCTTGCTGATACCAGCAAACCTGCCTCTACACAAATGCCCTACATTCAGGAGGGGTCCAGGGAAGGAAAGTGACGGTGGGCCAGCCGGGATGGTGGCAGTGAAGCTGCTATAAAGTGCATGGAGAAAGCCTGAAGAAACGTGAATGATTGGACATAGCACTGAAATGACACCTTCCCACGCCTCCTCTTACCTGCAGGAACCGGGGACTTGATGAATACCCTCGCAGCCATGAAGACATTCTCCTGAGCCCGCGATTAAGTCTCCCAAAGGCGATTGGCCCACGTGTCCAGATCATGCTAGTTTGTAAAGGCCAGGCTGCCAGGCAGGCACAGAGCAGAGAACTCCAGGAGAGAAACCTGAGCCGACACAAGACATGACCCATTTTGACTGTGGGAAGGGAGAGGCTGTGTAGGAGGGATGTACAGGACGCTTAGGGGTGAGCGAATCAGGCCAGCAGGGCAGAGAGTGGCTTCTGCGCAGATGTCCACCAGGCTGAGCAGAGAGGCTGGTGGCAGACCCTGACCTAGTTTGGGGGACCTAGATTGGGGAAGACTCAGGACAAGAGTTGACTGAGAGATCTGGGGTGTGGACCAGAGCAGAGCCATCAACATGAGCTGCAAAGGGAGGAGGCTCCAGAAAGCAGTGACAGAAAGTGACACAGGGAAAGGAGGTGACTCTCCAGGGCCAGGACAACCTAGTTTAAAGGGATTGTAGCTGGACATTGACTTGCTAGGCTTGGAGCTCTGGAGGAATGAGATGTGGCTGCAACCCAACCTCTGTCTGCAACCCCACCTAGAATAAGCATGTTTTGTACTCCCAGTGAGGAACAAGAGAAATGATAGTGCAATACATTGCTAAGTGCTGTTTACAGTAAACTATTATTTTTATTCTAGAACTGACACAGCAATTGTTTTTTTTTTTTTTTGGTACCATGAATTGGAATCCATGGGTACTTAACCACTGAGCCACATCACCATCCCATTTTATTTTTCATTTTGAAACAAGGCCTTGCTTAGTTTCTTAGGGGCTTGCTAAGTTGCTGAGGCTGGCTGTAAATTTGCGATCCTTTTGCCTAAGCCTCCTGAGTATCTGGACTTACAGGTGTGGGCTACCATGCCTATCTCACGAAGGAATTTCTAATATGCTATTTCATATCATGGCTGCAGCAGCCACTCCAGGTGGGCATTTCTATCTTCTATTATTATTTAGTGGAATTGAGAGAACAAGAAGTGACTCAGTTTCCCCAAACAGCAGGTGATGGATAAACTGCACTGACATCTGCTTGTATTGGTTATGTCTTCCGAGTGTTCTCTTCTATCCAATGTCCCCCACGGGGCCACAGTGTGCCCTTGGGAGTCCAGAGTCCTTGGGTGGTGGAAAGGAAGTGGACACACCACTCTCCTGTCACTGAGGTGGTTACGATTGGGGAGGGGCCTGGGGAATGAGCACTTGGCAAGCTAAGAGGTGAGTGTGTTCCAAAGAGCACTGTGAGTTGGGGCACAAGCAGGCCTTTGGTCAGAGCCTGCATAGACCCACACCCTAGTGGACAACAGGAGACTCTGGGGATTTGAGCTGAATCACCTGCAGTGTCTTGTGTAGCTTCCATATGTCATGAATACCACCATGTCCCAAAACTAGATTTCACAGCGCAAGTCTCTCTTTTCTTGGAAATGCTTCGACTTAACAAAGCAACTGCCCAATGAATTAGAATCCAATTCCTCTGCTGGTGGTAAATTAATTGAAGCCTACTGAACTCCAGGCTTGACCCAGGACCAATGAGGATTCCAATTCTCTGTTTGTCTGTGTCTGCTCAGGAAATCTTGAGCTGTCAGGCCACTGTGTCACCACTGAAGTGCACAGTTCATAGTCCTCAGAGATGGGGACTGTTCCTGGATGAGGCAGCTTGCAAAGCGTCTGGCACAGAGTCAGTCCTGGGTTAGGGCACGCGGAACAATAGCATGGCAGTAACGAGCTTTGCAGCCCTGCGCGGGCAGAAGGTCGGCTCCACAGAACTCACAATTGGTGCCTGAAGGAGAGGGACCCTGTCTAAAACAGAACCAGGGAAGGAAGCATATAACTGGTGGAACTGACCCAGGGGCGATCTTTCAAGTACAGCCAAAGTTTGGTCAGAGCAGAGTCCAGGTTGCAGTTTTTCCAATGACAAACTCATCAAAAGCATGCAATCATGGTCCATTGAACGCATGAGCAGAGAAATAATCAATTATTATGGCAAATCGTTTGATTTTGGATAGGAGACCATCCAAAGTGAGGCTGCCATTAGTTAGGTGTTAGATTACAGCCATGCTATTCTGTTTACATGTGAGTTTAGTGCCCCAAGTCCCCAATAATCTGGGATGCATGTGCACACATGCTCATGCATGTGCATGTGCATGCATGACAGTTTGCTCCACTAGCCACTTTTCAAAATCTAAGGGGTCATCTACATACTTAGATTCATCCTTCTCTCCACTCAGATGTTTCCATTTACCCATTTGCATAAGGATCCATTTGTCCCTCCATCTATCCTTCCATCCATCCCACTGTTCTCTCATCCACTTATCCATCCATCTACCCTTTCATCCATCCATCAATCCATTCATCCATCCATCCATTCACCTATCCATCCATCCACCCACCCATCCATCCACCCAACCACCCTGCTGTCCACTCATCCACTTATCCATCCATCTACGCTTTCATCCACCCACCCATCTATCTATCCATCCATCCATTCACCCTCCCCAGCTATGCCAAGCTAGATGCTAGGTCCTGAAGGAGGCGTGGACCTTCCTGGCCCTCTACAGTTCCCCTTGTAATAATCAAATCAGCAGTTGTAACAAGACAATCAAGTGCACATAGACTGACAACAGGGAAGCAACTACCTGGAAAGTGTGGTTCTAACAATCCAGACAAGCTTAGCAATAACTTTTTGAGTTCCCAACAATGCACACATTTCTGAGGCCACGGTTCTACCAAGACAGCATTGGTGTATGTAATTGCTCGGCCCCTCCTCATTAAAGGGCTTTCACCATTTCCTAATTGCTTACTGATTGCCCTCTCCTTTACTCCGATTGCTTCCTTGAAGCCACCTCCAGTTGCGAAGCTTGAATTTCATCATGCAGGTCAGCAATCTTTCTTCATTTCATTTTGGCACAATCAAGGAAATCATCTTTCCCAGCCTCCATGGATTGAAACTGCCTGTCGTAGTATGACATGAATGACAGGTGGAGGGCATGGTGTGGTTGCAGGATGCTCTTGACTTCTGAGGGAATTGAGGGTGTGGAGAAGAGCTCCAGGTGCTGGAAGGTGTGCATTTCAGCAGCCACCTGCATTTCCAATGGTGCGCAGTGCTGGCTGTGAGAGGAGCTGGCACACAGGGATGGGGTGGCAGGGAGCCTAGGGAGCCCGGGGTTGGTTCCTCAAGCTAGAGATGCTATGGGTACCCAAGGGGACACGCCACAGTGCTCCCTGCAGAGCAGCCCTTGATACCACAGGGATGGTGGCCTGGGGGGATGGTCAGGTGGAGTGGTTTGGAGCTTAGCACCATAGGAACAGAGGGGGAGGTCAGCGAAGCTCTGGGATGCTCTGCAGTGGTGTGAGTCCCTCAGAGTTCCTCAGGGAAGCAAGGCAGCTGGGCCTCAACAGCCCTGCAGTGGCCAGCCATTGCTGAGGATGCCCCCAGCGAGGATGGGGAGGGTGGCTAGAGGGACTCAGGCTCCAGCAGGAGGTGTGGTGGGTGGAGAGAAGGTGGGTTTCCTGGACATGCCCTCCACTCACAACTATTAAGGACAGGTAAATGCAATGGTGGGCCCTTGTCCCCTGACCCCAGCTCTACCTCCCCTCTCCCCGCTCCTCCGTGTCCCTCCAGAGGCAAGCTTCTTGGAGGTCTCAGGACCTGCTGCCTCCCCTCTTCCTTTCCATTCACTCTGTGTATGTTCCAGACTGGTCTCTGTCCTCCTCGTCACTCCAGAACAGCTCTTCCATGCTGAAGGACGGCTCTCAGGTGCTCACCATAGTGGGAGCTTGGGTCTCTGCAGACAAGTTCCCGCATCCTCTGGGTTTCCTGTGACCCCATGACAAGCTGCGCCTTCTCAGTCCTGGGCCTCATGCAGCTCCGTGGATCCTTGAGCACTGGGCTTCCTGGGCTTGGAGCTTGCCTCTGTTCTCCCCCCAGACAACCCAGACAACCGTCTGCTCCCTCTGTGCTGCTCCCAGAACTGGTCCCGCTCCCTGGTGTCCAGCTCCCCAGACGGCCCGCCCCTGTGCTGTGCTTCATGTGCATGTGACCTCGTCCTAACCCTCTCAGATTTCTCTGCTCTGAAGCTCTTACCACTGCACAATTGGGTGAGGCAGGCACCTGAGAGTCACAGCCACACCTCTCTCTCTCTCTTCCTTCCCACACACAATCTGTCACCTAGTAGCATGGTTTATTTACCAGGGCTCTCAAACTCGACTCCTCCTCTGCCCCACCCTGCCACCCTGGCCATGGCTCCCCATGGAAACCCTCCTGCTGGCCCTCTGATACAGTCACCAAGAGCCACAGCAATGCTGTCCAGAAGGCACATCAGGCACCAGCACCCCCTTACTCCAAGTCCTTCACAAAAGGAAAAGCACCATGTGTCCTATGCTGCTGCTGTGGCCAGGCTGCCATGCTGGTGGCCGCCCTCATCGTACCTCTGTCATCTGCCTCCACCTGCACCCCCCCGCTCTCCCCAGTGCCCTGTACCTCCCCTCACCCCCCCTGGGCTACTTCCTCTTGGACAGTGTCCTGGCCATGCCTCCCTGGCACAGTCCTCATGTGTGCTCCTCTCTTCTGTGTGTGCTTATTTCCCTGGGCTCGTGACATTATTTAATTGAAGCCCGACCTTCCCATTGTCATGTGGGCCTATATGCAAAGGCCATGCAGCCAGAGCTCGCATTGTCTGGGTGGAGTTGGGCAGTGGATAAACGGCCACTGGATCCACGAAGACACAGAACGCACTCAGGAGCAGACACACACTATTCAGAACCAGCCTGAACGTGGGTGTCAAGAGCATGGAGCTTGAGATGCCTGTGACCACCATGGGCCACACAACTGAGCAGGTGGCCAAGAGGTGGGGAAGAGTGCATGGGCGGAAAAGAGAGCCAGGGACAGGCCCTGAGTGCCACCAGGCAGGGCAGCGGTGTTTCACAAAGGAGCCTGACTATGCCAGATTCCTATGCTGAAACCCCACCCCTGCACCACAGAATGAGGCTGTTTGGAAAGAGAAACTTAAAAGGGTGATCAGGTTGAAATGTCCTGGCCAGATCAACCGGCATTTTCCTTGCAGCTTTGGGGTCCACCGCAGCTCCTGGCCTGTTGGCTCCCTGTAGAATCCACCCCTTTGGGAAGTCCACACAGGACCTTGCAGACTGCAGCACCCACCCTCATGGGGCTTGCTACACCCAGCAGCACCCCAGGTGCTGACTTCCAGGTGTGGTGGCACTGCTGAGGAGCTCCTGGGCTGCAGGGCTCCTCCAAGAGTCCTGGGCCCATGGCCTGCCGGGTCCCCAGAGCCCCACTGCTGCCCTCGCAGGATTCTCCCTTCTCTGAACATGTGGGCTGTGACAGCAGGGCAGGCAGACATGCTCTCTGCTGGCAGAATTCTCCCGACTCAGCGCTTGTGGAGCCCCTGGGGACGAGGAGGGCAGGCCCTGGACAGGCTGCAGGGAGCTGCTGGTGACCTCCCTGGCCTGCAACCTGCGGGGCTGCTGAGTGGGGTGCTGGAGAGGCTGCGGGGGTGGGTGCTGGATCAGCCACCAATACGAGACAAGCTGCTGTTCCCATGGTGATTCCTCACAGAGCCCCCTGCCCTCTGTGCTCGCCTCCTCCCATTCACCATGACCTCCATTAAGCAGAAACAAAAGATTAATATGGCAGAAGCCATTTAATGAACTGGGCGCTGGCAGAGGCTGTGACTCCTTCCTGGAGCAGATTCCTGGACCCGGGAAGCAGAGCCCTCCCCTCATCCATGAGAGAGCAAGGTCCCCCTGGGTCTGTTCCTGCCCTGGTGCCAGGCAGCGCTGTAGCAGGCACACTGGATGGTCTCCTGCTCCAGGGAGACCCCTTTCCTACCCTGTGTGTGAGTCACAGTGGATGAAGTGGAACGCAGCCTCCCCTCCTGCAGGGAGGGAGGAGGGCGGGCAGCCGTGCTGGCCTGGGCTGCAGGCAGCAGATCAGGCAGCTGGGCTCCAGACGTCCTGGCCCCTGGACTTGGCATAGGGCAGAGGAGGGAGCTTCTGCTGCTGCCCCCGTGACAGAGCTGATGATGCAGCCTCTGAGCACCGGGAGGGACACAGAGGATGCCCTTGCAGAGTGTTGGACTGAGGGACCGCTTCCTGAACTTAGGAGTCCCTCTCTCCAGACCCTTTCCTGCCCCCGCTCTCCTCCACAAGTTGCAGTGTGGGAGGGAGCAGGTTTGGGCCTGGCCTCTCTGCAAGGCCTCTGTTTGGTCCCTGTTCCTCCCTTCCTGAGCACCTGCTCAGCCCAGCAGTGGCTCTGAGGACCCTTGGTCTTCCTGGAGATGTGGCCCAGCCTCAGGCTGTGGGGCTGGTACAGAAGTCTATACCTCTGGGGCACAGGCCCCTGGTGATGCACCTCCTCTCTGGAACAGTTCAGGAGCTCTGAAGTCAAACCAGCATGCTCATCCCAAAGGGGAGATGGGAGACAGAGCTGAAGACCAGTTGGGAAGGGAGGCAGAGCTTAGCCTGGGGGCCAGCTAATCATGAGGGCCTTGGCAGAGGCACCCTGCGCTGACTACATGAATTCGGGGCTTCTTCAACCTCTCCTGTAGTTGGGGTGTGAGGGTTCTGTGTGCTGCACCTGGCCCTCTTAGCCTTGCTAAGTTGCTAGTGTCACGTCTGCGCCCCTTTCTCTGTGCTTCCACCCTTGACCCCCAGTGCCTGCAAAGCCGTAGCCTCTCTCGTGGCCTTGCTGCCTTCCTCTCTGGGAACCCTGGCCATGGGCAGCGCTGCAGTGACTGGACGCTAAGTTACTGGCTGGGCTGTTTCCCAGACCACCAGCGGCAGGCATCTGTGGCAGTTGAATCAGAGAGCAGGCGCAGGATCTGCAAGGAAGGTGAGGAGCGCCTAGGCCACCCAGAGAGGCAGGCTCCGTCCTGAGACCTTGCTGGCTGGCTGGCTACTGGGTCATCCCAGGGGTCTCAGGAGGGCTCAGAGGTGGAGGAGGGCCTGTCTCAGGCCCTGCCTGGGTGACTGTGGTAGCCAGCTGCTTCCAGTTCCACTCAACTCCCTGTGGCCACCCTCAGTCCTAAGAGCTTCACATTTTACCTTAGAGAACGTGGAGATCTGGGGAGTCCAGGAGGAAGGCTGCTCTCACACGGGTGGGAGGCTCTCGTTCCCGTGCCTCCTCGGCAGGCCTTGGTGAGCAGCTGGCCACCTGCCGGTCACCTGCATGGTCACTGCTCAGTCCTACAGTAGCACTGACAACTAGAAGTCCTCAGGAAAGGATTCCACATGCGCAGTGCAGGGGACAGGAAAGCAGTGCAGCTCACACTCAGGCTTGCGCTCACCAGAAGTTGGAAAATGCAATTTCTGCATTTTTCTTGAAATTCAAAATAAAACCAGATGCTTTTCCCCAAAGAATGCAGAGAGAAAGAGAAAAGGACACCCCTCTTACTTGAAGTGACTGTCAGAGGGGAGAGGCCCTGCCTAGGTGGACACTCGATTGTGAGCTGGTGCCCTTGCCTTCTGGTCCAGCCTCGCTGGAGCCCACACAGTTCAAGTCTGCTCGGGTTGGTTGAAAACAGCTCATGTTCTTCAACACAACGATGTCCCTCCTGGCCGCAGTACCAGGGGGCACTGAAGCCTCAGGTCTCTTAGCTCCTTTTGTTTTAATCCATTCTCCTCCCAGATTTAGTGATGCTGTCTTGGCCTGCACTGACTATGCCCCAGAACTTGAGGAGGGAGGCAGTGTCACTGAGCTGCCAGGTGTGATAAGGTGTGGCTGACCCTGTGAGGCCCGCAAGCCTGGCCTCTGGTCTCTGCAGTGCACTCACAGCCAGCCCTGGGGACCTGACTGCACCCTGAGCACAACGTACTTTCTGACCTTTCTGACCACCTTGTGGGAAATCCAAGTGGCTGAGTGCATCAAGTGACATCCTACGCCCCCACCTGGCACGTGGGTATCCAGATGAGAGGCAGCATCAGATTCCTGGGGAACCATGCAAGCTTTTCCAGGCCTTATGATCTCATACTGGGTGAGATTCCTTAGTCCTAATTTGAGACCCATATTCTCTGGTTGAATTTTTGATCTTTTGAAAGACTGTGTAATTTTCCCATGGTGGGATACATATGTTAAAATCAGTAAGTGACCACAGATCAGTATGGAACCTAAACTGGACATAACTGACTTTCTTCCCTGAGCCGAGCCCCCTTGGAGCAGGGTTTGCAGCCTGTGGCGTCACAGGGCCTGGCCGTCCCCACACGTGGGTGCGTGATGCTCCTGCCGCGGTCAGCTCGCCAGTGGAGTGGCCAGTGCCACCCTCTCTCTGCATTCCTTCAAGGCAACTTCATGATGCCCTGAGGTTGATTCATGGAGGATGGTGAGTTGTGAGTCAGAGGTGCCGGCTCAGCCCCCACGTCCAGGAAATGACCCTCTCCGCAAACCCTGGAGAATCCTTTGCAGCTGTTCTCAGTGGACAGGGGGTGAGGTGATAGCCCAGAGTGTGACCAAGGGGAACGGCTGTTCTGGGTGCTTCAACAAGAGTAAGTGGATTGCGGGGTGGAGGGGAGCCAGTGGCCTCTCTCCCACACCAGCCGGGCAGGGCAACTCCCCTCCACGTGTGTCATTGTGAGCGCTGTCGAGTAGCCAGTGTCCAGCAGAGGCCGAGCCTCAGGAAGGGCTGGGGAGAGCAACAGGACAGCCCCAGGTGAGGGTGAGGGCTGCCTTGTAGTGCCCACACGGTCGCTGGACCTCCACGCTGTGCACAGCAAGCACTGTGGGCAAACGCTGTGGCAAGTTTGGAAAGGTGGCAGAGCTGTCATAATGGCAAAGCAAGGCCTTTGTCCACAGGCCAGCCAGGGCACCCTGTGCCTACATTTCCTCCTCTGCATCAGTGAGATTTTAAGTCAGCCTTACAAGCGATCTTGAGAACTAGAGACAGTGTCTGTGCTGGAGCATGACCCTGAGAGGCATGGGATTAATAAAAAAAAACCTTTTGTTGCTGTAACCATTCAGCCTGAAGACCCAGCTCCACAGAATGGCCTCCCCAGGAGCCAACCGCAGCTCTTCCCGCTGACATGCCTTTCCTCTGCGCCTTCTGCGGAGGTGATGAAGAGGCACAGGTCAGAGTCCACACAATGAAGGGCCCCATTCACCCCATCTGCGCAGAAGGCCCAGGGCTCACCTGTGCACCAGGGTCCAGCTCCTGCCACTGCAAACTCTCCTGCCCCTCAGCTTACGATCAGCTGGCTCCGCCCTCACCTGGCCATTCCTCTCCACCCAGTGTGGCCAGGCCCTGACACCGACCTCTGGGCCCCAGACAGCGGTGGGATCATTGCAAACGCACACATGTGCACATGCACGCCAACACTCTACTGTGTGCGTTTGTGGATGTGTGTGCCCAGGTGATCCCGTGCCGTGTGCTTCCACACAGACAGACACACGGACCCTGTCTCCTGATCATCTCTCTGTAGTGGTCACCTGCTTGCCTGACCTCTGCATCTGTCATTAAAATTCTCTAACTCTACCCTCACTAAAAGTCACCCCCTGTGCAGGGGACAGCCATCATTCTGCCTGAGAATGACCCCTCTGGTGCCCACTGGCACTGCAGAAGGGGTGCCTGCACAGCACCTGTCCTCATGTGCTTCCAAGACACAGGCCAGGTCCCAGCCCCAGTAGCCTCCACAGCAACTGCTGTGCTATCTAGGCCACAGTAGACTCCTGTATAATGGGTAAAATAATGGACGGTGAAGCTAATAAAATTACTATATGAACACCACACGGAAAGCAGAACATTGCCGGTAAGCCATAATTAACCTAAGAGGTCGAAGAGGCCCTGCTGTGTGAACAGGACGTGGCTCCTAGGCTGGGCAGGTGCTGTCCCTGCCTGCGTGTGCTGGGGAAACGTGCCAGCTTTGCTGCAGCCTTTTACAGAACAGCCCCGAGACGTGTCTGACCTGCGGTGGAATATAAGCCCCATGTGTCGGCTCGACGGAATGTGCACCCGTAGCCACAACCCAATGGGGCCCTGGACACACCCACCTCCCCCAAAACCTGTGCCCGTGTTCCTCCAGGAGTCAGCCACCCAGAGCGAAGTCTCCAGGCCTCTAGGGGGCTGTAACTGTGGGGGAATGCTCCACTGGCGTGGCATGGGGAGGGTGAGTCCAACCGCCCTTCCCGCTTCATCTAACCCTGTCCCTGTGAATGTGACCTCATTCATAAAAAGCCTTTGCAGAAGCGATGGGTGTGAAATGAGGTCATCAGGATGAGCCCTCACAGCAAGATGGCTGGAGTCTTTACAGAGGAGAAGAGACACAGACAACCGTGGGGACCAAGACTGGAGTGATGCAGCCACCAGATCTGGAACCAGGTGAGGCCTGGAGTGGCTTCTCCCCCCACTTCAGAAGGAACCAACCCTGGTGACTTCGGACCCTTGGCCTCTGGGGCTGCAGGGCAGTCAGGGTTGGCTGTGCCCACCCACACAGGACCGTAAGTCCGTAAGCAGTCTGTGACGGCTTGGGCTTCTTTCTTGGAAACTGTCTCACAACCCTCCTTGCCTGAGCCCATGAACAACTGATTACCGTGTCCGTGACCGTGGGTCCCAGGTCTCAGCCCTGCATTCCTCTTGCCCCTGCACACCTTGCATCCTCCGATGGCCTCTAGCAAGGACTCAGGTACATGCCCTCTGTGACAGCTGTTGGTGTCAAGGACCTACTTCTAGCAGGAGCCACGGGGTCCCACATTGCTCTCCACTCCCTGGTCATCTGAAGGACAGGAGAGGAAGGCCAAGTCCCATCCAGCGTCACCTTTCAGGACTTCCTGCTCAGCATTATCCACTGTCAAGGGGCTACCGGACACCTCCTCTGCCACCCAGCATCTTCGCTAAGCCAGCTGGTTGCTCCATGAAAATGAGGGGCCACACTCCAGTTGCTCTGCCTGGTCCCATAGCCTTATTTGTTCTCCCTACAGCACACGTCTCCAAAGCATGGCTGAGAATCCGCACATATGTGTTGTCTACCAGACCTGCGGAACTTGGCACTGAGCAGCCCCAGGAGGCACCCGTGACCCTGTTCTTGGAGCACAGTGCATCCGGAATGGCACAAACCACACAGCAAACATGGAGACAACGTTTAAGCAAACTCTGGAATCCCTTTGGCTTTCAGAAGCTCGCCTTGAAGTCTCTTCGGGTGTAAGTGGTACTATTCAATCTGCGGCCTGTTTTCTTCCTTGAAAGAAACTCTGCTGGAAATTTCCATTGCCCACTGGCAGGGCTTGTGGAGAGTTCTCTGGAAGAGCTCTTGGCCATCGTGTGGCTGCAGCAACCCTTTGACACTAACATGTGGTTTTTATGACCATCTCAGCCTGGAGATCCTGAGTCACATGCAGACTCGGGGCTTGTCAGTCAAGGACAGGCATGTATAGGACTGAGTTTGCATGGTGGGAAAGAAGCCCTTCTGGCTTTCAGAGGCCAGGGTCTCCATGACTCATCTGCGCTCACCTGGCCTGCCTCGTGGTGTAGGCTGGACCATCGCAGGCTCAGGCACGCTTGCTCCAGGGGAAGACACATGATGGCACACGCTTCAGTCTCCTCTGCCTGGATCTGCAGAATCCCCAGCTGAGGTTATAAAATGTCAGGAAGGCCGTGCTAGAGTGAGTCACTTGCAGGTTACCTGAGAAGGGTGATCTCCTCGGAGATCTGGCGCTCCCTTAGACAAGCGTGTCCCAGGCAGAGGCGCACACGCACTCTGCAAATTTTCATGTGAAGACACTGATTAGTGCTTGAATCCACTTTCCTGGGTCATAGGCTTGTGTTAGAGAGTTGGTGCTGATAAATTACTCTGCCACACTTAACATACCTAAGTCCTTAATCCAGGAAGTCTTCTGAAGTTGTAGGAAGCAGCAAAGGAGGGCACATGGCTGCTGAAGGTGGTGCTGTCCCCGTACAGCTTGGAGTGGGCTCTGTCCTGGGCATTAGTCAACCCCTGCAGACCCTCCCCAGCCCCAGGCTTCTGCCTAGCTCCTGTGAGATGTCACGGTGCCCTGCCTGCCCTCACGTCTACCACAACACAGTCTTACATTTTCCTTTGCTTCTCTAAATACCGTCATGGCAGATACTCTGTCTTAATCGCACGCATGGTGTGCACCTGTGACGATGTGTGACATAAAGGGAACAATGTAGACTTCTGGTCACATGAAAAATATATGGAGGAACTGTGCAGACTGCAGAGGGTCTGGCAATGTCTTTGCGATAGCTAGCGGTGCAGGACTCTTAAACACTTCTGGCTCTAACACAACGATCCCCTGTGATGGGAGCCGTGTGGTCAGCACCTATGATGTCCCCTGTCTAAACGCAGAAAATATGTGGAAAGAAAGCACGTTTTCTCCTTTCACCATTCAGCTCCATCATCTTCACACACATGAAGGTGGAAAGAGCCTGGGAGACTTCTAACTAGGCCCCAAAGTGGCAGGGACGTGCCATGGCTTCTGTGCCAAGGAGTCCGTCCTCGCAGGAAACGGGCTCCGCACTCATCCTCGCTGCTTCGAGCCAGGTGGAAACCCACAGGCACTCAGGGCTGCTTTCTCTGCCTCCAGCCCCATTTGCTCTTCAGCCCGTTCGTTGGTAAGGACATGGCACCTGGGAGCAGGCCCAGAGTGCCCTGCACAGATGAGCTCTCTTGGCATCCTGGTGCGGGAAGCACCAGTGGCCATGATAGTGATGCTGTGGGTGGCTGGACAGTGACCAGTTGCTACTCAGGCTCCAGCTAACAAAGCAGTGAAGTGGGAACGTGCTTCTTCCAGTTCTCCAGGGCCGGCACTGGGGACCGTTCCCAGGTGTCTTCACCTAGTGACAAAGCCAGAGTCGACTCCCCCAGAGCCAGCTCTTGGTAGAAAATGGTCTGTGGGGTAGGAAGGGTGCTAGCGTGTCCTCTGGGTCCTGGGATTTTGTTCTTCAGTCCCTTGTGGGGAGCTGGCTCAGGATGTTCATTCAGTGACAAAATATTGTGAAACACAGCTCCTGTCTGCGTTTGCTGCTGCCACAATTGGCCACAGCCCAGGAACCTCTACTCAGAAGGACCTTTAGAGTCTCTGACACAGATCACAGCTGAACTGATATTTTATCTACCTTCTGTCCTTGGGGAAATAGCAATACCAGTAACAATGAGGGAAAATCTAGTTTTTGAAGTTTCAGGAAATCGTGCACCAAGATGGCAAGATGGACACGGACCCGGCCACTGTCCTCTGGTGCTGATTTTCTCACACTTGAAGCCCAAAGAACATGCGCACAGATAGAATTTTTCATCTCACACATTCAGTAGGTGCCCAGAGTCATTCTGGAACTTGATGAGATTCTTGGAGAAGACTAAAAGCTCCGCGTTACACGTTAGGCCTCAGGAATCATCTAAGCTTGGTGAGAATGTGGAAATGGCTGGGAGTGGGTTGACATTAAGCACTTTTCCTGACTCATCAGTGATCAGTGTCGTGGTAGGAAAATCCACACAATGTCAAGATTGACACACTTCAGTCCTGATTGTGAGCCCAGTACGCGGTCAGCTGCATGGGACTCTACTCCTAGCAGGGCTGCAATTAGCATGACTCTTAAAGGAACCTTAAACAAGTGAGTAGATCATGCTGGATCATAGCAGCACATCCGTAGTCGTAAATTGTGCACATACGAAAACCCGAACCATGCAAAGGCAAATCAGACATGATCCTCTCCCACAGGAAGCCGTCTCCGATTAGTTAAGCCAAGAAGAGCTGGCTGTGTGCCCATTAGGCCCTGAGCTCTCTGCTAGGAGGCTGTCCAATGAACAATCTTGTGAAGCCATCAGTTTGTAAAGCATCTCAGTAAAGGTGTTCCAGGCTCAGAGGAAGGGCAGGGGTGAGGTTCTGAGATGTTGCAAAGCAGAGGGCAACCTGAGCTGGATTCTGCAGCTCAGTAGGCTGGGTCGAGGCCTAGGGTGGTGCCACAGGGCAAGGTCAGGCCACCTGCAGGGAGACATGGCTGCAAGAGGGGCGGCAGAGCAGGGAACTGGGGGATGGAGTGGAGGGTGTGCCAGAGAAGCAGGGCCGCACGGTGTGTATTGCATGTGGGTGTAACAGAGACTTCCTATAAAATAGGACAGCACATGATCACTGAAGCCTGCATGCCCCCAAACCAACAGGGTGACTCAGCAAACTTGAGGCTCGGCAAGAACAAATGTTTCTGCTCAAAACCAAAGCAGGGTGCAGGCCAGGGTCCTAGTGTGAAGAATTCAGTGTCTCTGTTCTATTTTTGCCTTTGAATGATGGGACAAGGTCTACATACAGGGACATCTACTTTTCCCAGTCTGCTGATTCAAATATGATCTCATCCAAACACAGACTCAAACAAACACTCGGAATGTTATTTGACCAAACATCAGAGCACTTTAAGGCACAAGTTGAGACAAGAAGTTAAGATTGAGGCCAAGGATGGCTGCATCGCTGTGATAAGACTCCTGTTCTTGACCCACTGTGCACTGGGAGCTCTCAGAGGATTTCAGCAAGAGCCCAGCATCATCAGGGTCACACATGTGTGGATGGACTCTGCTCTTTGCTGAGTGATGGAAAGTAGATCGAGTTCAACAGAGGGAAGACTGCTCTGTGGGCTCAGCCCCAAGGGCAGCTAGACTAGTGGTCCTGTCTGGCTTGGGAATGTCCCTGGGAGACCTCAGCCGATATGACATGAACCAGTGTCCTGCCTGGCTTGGGGACATCCCTGGGAGATTTTGGCCTGATTTGCGGTAGACTAGTGGTCTTGCCTGGTGTGGGGAGGTCCCTGGGAGACCTCAGCCTGATAGAACATAAACCAGTATCCTGCCTGGTGTGGAGATGTCTCTGGGAGATCTCGGCCTGATATGACATAAACCAGTGGTCATGCCTGGCTTGGGGATGCCCCTGGGAGATCTCAGCCTTGATATGACACAGACCAGTGTCCTGCTTGGCATGGTGACGTCCCTAGGAGACCTCGGCCTGATATGACATAAACTAGTGGTCATGCCTGGCTTGGGGACATGCATGGGAGACCTTGGCCTGATATGACATGAACCAGTCTCCTGCCTGGCTTGGGGACATCCCTGGGAGATTTTGGCCTGATATGCCATAGACCAGTGGTCCTGCTTGGCATGGGGACATCCCTGGGAGATTTTGGCCTGATATGCCATAGACCAGTGGTCCTGCTTGGCATGGGGATGTCCCTGGGAGGCCTCAGCCTGATATGACATAAACCAGTGTCCTGCCTGGTGTGGGGATGTCCCTGGGAGGCCTCAGCCTGATAGGATGTAAATCAGTGTCCTGCCTGGTGTGGGGCAAGTGCAGCACAGGAGTGTGAGGTATTTTTAGGGGCAGTGCCTGAGTTGTATCCCAGAATGCAGGCTGCAGAACGGTGGATACCAGTAGCTCCTGGAAATGCATATGTGGACATAACACACGTGTGTGTGACCATGCACCAAGTCAAAGCTCATCAGTGGGTGTGTGCATGACACTCTGCATGGTAACACCATGTCCATTCCCCCGACCCCCTCACCCTCTCAGAGCGCATTAGACTCCACTATACCAAGAGCAAGCCTTCTCGGATGAGCTTTGTCTTTCTGAGCCTCCTTCCTCTAAGAAAGATCTGCAGTCCTAATCTAGGACCCGCTCCAGGTCTAGCAGCTGGCAGACACTGTGGCCAGGTCTCTGCACTGATCGTCTTAGCTGACCCTCACATGGATGTCTGCTGAGGGCAGGGAGCTCCTGTGAGATGAAGGACTTGCCCCTGTACACAGAAACATACCCACTGTAGACAGGAAGTGATCCACAGGGACTCTGGGAGCCCCCACACTCCATGTGGTGCATCCTGCGGCCCTGGGCTTCATGCTGCTCTGCTCTTGCCTCTGGTAAGGGGGCTCCAGGCATAAGCAAAGCTCATACTACCTGGAAGCAGAGCGGTGAACTTCAGCTCTGGCCCCTGTGGTCTGCAGACTCATTGCAGACACAGGGAATTGGGGAGTCGGGGAGGGGTGTTCACAATTTTGCAGGGTAAAATAGACAGGTTTCATCAAATTTTAAGAAAATGTAGCCAAAGTGACAGGAAACATAAATTGTGCAGCTTTCAGGGCAATTTGGGATCTTTGATGGGAAAATATGTGTGATTTTTCTCAGAGATGGCTTCAACAAACAAGTTGAGTTCCAATTCAGCACCGATAAAAAGCAAGAGGCAGGAGGAGCGTTCATTGGCCCTCTAAAGGGACCTGGAGGGGCTTCCCGGGAGTAAAGTGAAGCCCTCCTGCCTTCCTGCACCCCAGCGCGCCCGGGGCCAAGGATCCTGAGCTGCACCCATGATTGCCAGGATGCTACTGCGGCTTCCTGCACCTCCACCTCTTTTCCCTACTGCTGCCACGGCAGCACTAGCAGGCGTTGAGTACCAAGCCGTCCCTTCCTGAGGTGCCTGCCACCAAGCTGCGCTACCTTTCCTGGTCCTCCCCCAACCCTGGACTGGACGACTCCCCCGCCCTGAGTCTGTCCCCCGGGCCCTTGTCCTCAGCTTCTTCCTGCAGCCCTCAAAGGCCACGCTTGTTGATATCCAGCCAGATGCGATGGACAGAGGTGAGCCTCCCCCGCCCTCACCGGCTCGTGTCCAAGAGAGCACATGTTTTTCCACTTTCCATTTTGAAGTTGGGACTGTTCTCCTATTTCTTACATGTCCAGTTATTTTAAGGACACAAAAATGACATTTTGTGTTTTTCTGCTATATTTTATTTTTTAAGATGACAATATTACAGAGACATCTGCTGAAAAATTAAAAAAACCCAAAAAGATGAAATAAAACGAACGGACAGAACTTCTGAGCCAGGTGGGTCCCGACAGTGCCTCACATCATGGCAGCTTTAACTGCCTTCTATTATTTGTGTCCCTATTTGTCCAAACTATTGTTCTTTTCAGTAAAATAGGAGAAAATATTCTTCCGTTTTTTGAAGGCATTATAGCTCAATTTGCCTACTTATGTGTGCATGTGTGTACACCAGCATCCATGTATGTGCACATTTGTATGTAGGCATGTTTGTGTACATGCACGTGCACATGTGTATGCACGTGTGCACGTGCATTTTGCATGTGCCTATGTGTGTATGTGCATGTGTACACATGTGCATGTGTGTGCCTGTGTGTGTGTGTGTGCGTGTGCATGTGCATGTATGCATGCCTACGTGCTGGGGATAGGACCCTGGGCCTTGTGCATGCCAGGCAGGTGCTCTATGCTGAGCTGCACTCCAGCCCTACTTCGTACTGAACAGCAAGTTTAATCTCAACCTTTTCTTACCCTTCTTGGTTATTTCATCTTTCTCTCTTTTTTGATCAACTTTTCCTGAAGAAAGCCCCAGGCCCAGGGACAGTGTGTGGGGCAAGCAGTCCTTTCACATCAACTGCCCAGGCTGATGACCAGGAGTGAGGGGCTCTGGTCCATGGTACTGAGTCTCAGCATGGAGAGCTTTGCTCCTTGAAAGGCGGGGTGCAGCAATCTTAACACATACTTTAGCCGAAATCACCTGGATTGTCGGCCTACCCTCTTATGCCCATCTGACAGAAGCACGAGGTTTACTGCGTACCTAGGTGTGGTGTTCCTTACTGAAATCCAGCATCTCGTGTTTACCGTGCCTCTGGCCCCATTGCACAGTCCAGGGTCCGCGTGCAAGACACAGAAGTCCAACTTCCAAGAAAAGTGCTACCTGAATGCCCCAGCCCCAAGTTTTCTTCATATTCCTTACCTTGAAAGGGCAAAAAAGATGTTCTAATCAAAAACAATAATAATCACAAAAGAGAATTGGCTATAAAGTTCACGATTTTGTTCTTTTATGAGAAACGAGATAAATAGTCACGTGCTAATAAATCCATTAAACAAGCACCTTTATATGGTGGAAAGGAATTTCAAACGCACAAGTGTAGGAGATGCAGCTCTCAGTCACATCACCTGAATTTCACCTGTAAAATCTTACTGCCTTTCCAATCAACCGTACTCCTTGCGGTGATCAATAGAAAACCCCGAGTTTGTGCTCCACGTAACAAACCATCTTCCCCAACTTTCTTCAGTGCTCTCTTCTACTCCATGAGCTTCTACAGCTTTCAGCTCCCGTGTGGATCCTGTGCTTTCTGCATTTCCTGCACCAAGAGGGGTTCCTAAACAGGTGGAGGGACCAGAGCGAGCTCTCGAATACATTTGAGCGTCTTTGTCTAGCATCGAGCTGACATGCTTATTACCAAAACTGCAGTACTCTGCAGTTGATGTGACTAGAAGTTAGGAATTCCAAAGTTCCTGCAAGATATTAGAATTAAAAGTCAAGTTAGCAAGGTTACTCTATGCACAAATCCATCAAATTCCTATATAATAAGAAATGCATAGTGGGAAAAATTTATAACAAGGCTTATAAAACATACAAGAATAAATCAAAAGCAAGGCTGCAGGGCCTGACACTGGAAGCCACAGTGTCCCCGGAAGCATCCCACCTCACCAGTGCTCCCCGGGAGGACAAGTCTACATAGGGTGAGTGTCTGCCCTTCCACATGCAGAGCACAGAAGGCAGAGTTGTCCTCTCCAGGACCTGGACCGCATGGGATTGACCCAGATGGAAAGCCAGACAATCCCAACATGAACTCCAGACATGCTGCAGATCTAACTGAAGAATACAACCAAAGCATTTAGAAGAAACCTTAGACCACCTTTCTGATTGGAACAAGCGGAGGCTTCTTAAATAAGACAAAAACCAAGAATTGGATTACAGTAAGGTTATAGACTTGTGATGATCAGAAGACAAGCCCGAGTGAGGGAGAAGGTACTTGTGACACAGTCATCCAACAAAAGAACTTGACAAAATTTAAAAACATCAATGGAAAAAAATGGGCAAGCAATTCAAACAGACACTTGGCCAGAATGCATCCAGATGACCAGGAGCATAGTACAAGGCTTGGACTTCATCGGAAGCACGCAGATCAAATTTCAGTGAGATGTTGGGATTTGCCCATCTGAAAGGCTGAGTGCAATGGAGAGTCTCAATGTCCCGCTCTGCTGTGGATGTGGAATGACCAGGCTCCCGTGCATCTTAGTGACAGCACACATTGGTCTCACTTTGGACAGCAGACAGGCAGGGAGAATAGATATTACGAAGGCAATGCCACACCAGCTGGCACCTGCAAACCAGGCAGGTGCCCAGCATTGGCATGTGGGACTGTGGCTGAGATGGGATCTCACATGAAGTTCTGAAGCACAGAGGAAGACTGACCGCAGCTTCTTGCTACATGGCCATTCTCAGGACCCAGGGCCAGGCTTGGTGACCACCTGGTGCAAGGTTCTGTTCTGAGGTGAGAAGCAGATGTGGGGCTGTGGCCAGAGCTGTGGCTGCCCTTGGAGCATGGCAGTAACAGGAGGGGCCCCAGGGCATGGTGGTCTCGAAGAGACTTCCGGCAAATGCAGTCCGTGTTCTGCTTGTGAAAATCCACTGCTCGTGTGCTGGACACCTGAGATTTTATACTTAAAATCTTATTACTGAAGGATGCTGTACTTTAATAAGAAGTCTACCAAACTAAGTCTCTTCTTATAAAACCACACACTTTGATGGACTTAATGGTTCTTCCAAACCTTTATTTTGTAAATGTGATTTTTATGGCTTGCTGGAGTTCAACATTCTTGATAGTCTTGCTCACACGAGTCACTTTAGCTCAGTAGTATTGATTCTGATTCCCAGTGAGTCTTCAATATAAAATTCACACGTTCATAAAACTTTTCTTAACTCTACTTTCAGGGTCTCAATACATTTTGGCACATTTTGTGATAAGCAGTATTTTCACGGGAGGTCTTTTATCAGCATCATCTTTCAGCATGAAATGCATAATGGGCTACATGTGTGCAGATTTGCTTATTCCCTGGCCTTTTCAGGCCAATGGTACAGGCCCCATCAAGGAAGAGCTGCAATGCCATCTCCCTAAGTGCCCTCCCACCTTCCCCAGGTGCTAGGAGTCCTCTCATGCTGCCTGGCAGAACCAGGCTTGTTTTCCTTGGTCCCTGTATCTGTCCCACATCTCTTGGTTGGCAGTTGTGCCAAGGCAAGGGCAACTGGCCTGGAGGCAGCTGGGCGTGGGGCCCAGGAGCTGTCTGCTTACAGAGCCTGCCTGGCGTGGGCATCCAGCGCCGAGCCGGGCTGGTTTTCTTACTGACCACAGGTCCACCTGTACGGGAGGGCAGGCCCGCTCTTTCCACTCTCTCCTAAATCTTCTCTCCTCAATCTCTCTTATTTTTTTTAATGTTATTCAGAGACTTTCAGGAGTATACAAACTCCTATCTCCAACATATCAAGAGTTCCATGGTCTAGTTTACGATGGCCTTGTTGTCTAGGAATATTTCATTCTGACCTCATGTTTGAGAAAACAAGAGCGAGCCACCCTTTCCACCACGACTCCATCTGAACCAGTGCACCTGTGCCCGTCACGTGCTTCCGCTTCTGCTTGTCCTTGCTTCTTCAGCATGTGTGCGTCACCCGTGCATGCTCCCCACCCCACCCAGCACGTGAACGCACTCCCACCCCGGATGGTTTGCGAGCATGTCTATCCCCAGGCCCTCGCTGGCACTGCATGGCATTGTGTAGTCGGTCTTGCTGTTGTGTTTTCTGCACAGGAGCTGCTGAGCTGTCTCTGTGCCCAGCTTGGTTGGCCAGGTACACCTCTGCCCCAGGGAAGCTGTGCAGCCTGGAGGCACAGTGCAGAGGGCCCTCATGCTGGGGTGCATGCTGTTCCAAGGCTGCTGTGCTTATGTGAACTTGAAGCAGTACTTGGGTCTGAGAATTGTCCTTGAGTGTGTTCTGAAATAAATTATTTAAGTGAGATGTGGAAGAACTAATTGGTTAATAACCACAATTGGGATTTAAGAGTAATTTTGATTTTCAAAAGATGCTTAAAAGGATAAATATTCAGTTGTCTCATTTTCCTATTAAAAAGAAATAAGCCTCCTTAAATGACTTCACATAATGGAAAAAATAGGTGGGTTAAACACTACCCTCCTTGTGGAGGTGACAAGCCATTGTCAAAGTCACTGCTGGTGGCAGGCAACTGGGAGCAAGCCATTTGCCTGTGCATTGCCTTGAGGACATTGGCTACGGTTCCTTGTGTTTTATGTTGCTCAGTAAATGTGCACTGTGCAGGACAAAAGGCGGAATCGCATGGAACAAAGAGCACAGTTCTAGCCCCAGGAAGGGACTCAAGTTGTAGACACTTAACTGACACGGCTCAGGATCTGCATAGAGAGGGTGTAGGGGGCACGTGAGCACGGTGAAGGTGCTGGGCGTGAACTTTCCCACCCAGAGAGGCAGAACAGCAGAGCCCAAGGAAGGCAGGGCCTGAATAGGAAAGGGAACTGCGTTCCAGAGAGGAAAAGAGCAACAGAAGGAAGAGAATCCAAACCTACAGAGGTCCAAACACTAGGAGCACCTGCTCCCAGGTGCACCACATCAGGCTCCATCCTGGCAGAGCCTGAACAGACCACCAGCAGGGTTTTTAAACCACGTGGATGCTGCCTGGGTAGGTTTGTGCCATTTTTCCTAGCAGTGATTCATAGGATCCTATGGAACTAAGAAGCAAACAGATTACCATGTAAATATTCATATTTAGGTCTGCATGAGTCCTAGAACCACAGGGTCATCTTTATGTTTCCTAAGGTAACTAGCAAGGACTTGTGTGTAGGAGGTGCTCAGTAAGTACTTCCAGAGGTCATCAGGACTCAGTAATTAATTATTTACAGAGGTCGTCAGTGCTCAGTAATTACTTCCAGAGGTCGTCAGTGCTCAGTATTTACAGAAGGCCTGAGTAGAGTTCAGGTCTATTACTTTTTGATAACATAAGAGAATAAAGATGGATTTCAAGCTCTGATATTTTGTGTGTGGCTGCTGTCTTATGGACAGACAGGTACAGTGTCAGGGCACATTGAACTACATGTACAAAGGGTTTAATTCAGGAGTACATTTCAAAATTATACCCATGGATTCAGGACCCTAGCCAGGTCTAATTCTGGAAATTCTAGAAATACTAAATACTGTTCACATGCAATGATAAAGGAGTACCACTTCATGACCCACAGATGATGTTTGATTTCTTATTCCTTTTTATAACCAAAGCCTTACTTCCCAAATGCTGTTTCTTCCAAGAAATTTCTAATCTGAAAGGAAGTCCAATTGGCACAGACATAGCAACCTTCTTGGCACGCGTGACTGTTTAGAAGCAGCACCGAGCGTTCCGCAGCGATCCTGTGAGCGAACGTGCCGGAGCCTGTGTGTTGGAAAGGCTTGGCGCTGCTGTCACGCACACCGCTCCTGCTCACTCGCCCCCTCTGCTCTGCCTCTCGGCCTCTGCCTCCCGGTTGCCTCTGCCTGCTCTGCCTACTTAAGAAGACACCTGCACCTTGTGGCTTGAGGACACCCGAGTCCTGCCCAGCAGGCACCGGGGTCACGTTCCCTCCTGTCCTCCGGACTCTCAGGCACTCTTTCTTTCTCTCCATAGGGTAATTCCTGGACTTTCTTGTTCTGGGAGATCCGGGTGAATGCTATACCTGCTCAATTCCAGAGTTCAGAGAAAGAGTGATCTTTGACAAGCTCCTTAGGAAAAAAAAAAGATCTGAGATAACAACAGGTCAAAATGAATACATGAGAAAGTGCTCTAAATCTCTAGTAATCAGAGAAATGCAAATGAAAACCACATTAAGATATCACCTTACGCCAGTCAGAATGGCAAAGATGAAGAAAATAAACAATAATAGATGCTGGAGGGGCTGTGGAGAGATAGACACACTAACACACTGTTGGTGGAGCTGCAGACTGGTACAGCCCCTCAGGAAAGCAGTGTGGAGAATCCTTAAAAAACTAGGGATGAGCCCACCATACGACCCTGCTCTTCCACTCCTGGGTATCTAACCAGGGGACTTAGAATCAGCACATTATAGTGACACAGCAATATCTATGTTCATAGCAGCGCAATTTACAATTGCTAGGCTATGGAAACAACCCAGATGTCCCTCACTAGATGAATGGATCCAAAAACTGTGGTACATATATGCCATGGAATTTTACACAGCAATTAGAAACAATGATGATATTGCTGCCTTTGAAGGTAAATGGATGGCTATGGAAGAGATCATGCTGAGTAAAATCAGCTTAACCCAGAGAACTAATGGTCAATTGTCTCCACTCATCTGTGGAGGTTGGGACTAGACCCTGGCCAGTGAGAAAGTTGGTCTATTATCGTATGATAAATCCAGATAAGATATAATGCTATACAACATAATCCTTTTTTAGAGATATGGGGGGAAGGGGAAGGGAGGGATAAAGGTGGGTAATTGGGGGGGACTCTCCTGGGGGTAATTGTAATATCCAGAATCTATACATGTTTGATATTATTTTGTTAAAAACTTGTATGATAGTTCAAAAAAAACCAATACTTCCTAATTCAATTGCTAATCACTAGGTTTTCCCAAGCTCCTGTCTTTGGAATAGCATCACACGTCAAGACACGGAAGAAGGCTGCTCGGATGTAGCAAGCCATCGCCCAGACGTGGCGAGTTCTTTCCTCCTGGTCTTCGTATCCACTCACTGTCGTGGAAAGTGGATAAATGGCACACGCGAGGCTGGCTGCCTTGTGGGTCTGTGGTGCTGCATTGGTCTTCCTCTCGTGGCAACGCCACTAATGCTGGGCTGAGCCCAGCTTCTCCACTGCACATGCCTGGCCCTTTCCTTCTGCGTTCTCCCTAGGTAATGGTAGAGCACGTGTCGTCAGGCATTATAGCACTTTATTTCCTTAAGATAAAATGTAAGTGATTATTAGGTCAAAGAGCAAGAAGGGTAAATGCCTAGAAATAGAGTTATTAAACAATTACCTTGAAATTCAATGCCCTCAGCAAGTTTCAATACAGATAAAAGGTTTCCTGGAAACCTGTTTAGAATACTGGTTTCTTAAGTTTCACCTGAACACGTTAGGACGCAGGATCTGGAGACAAGGCCCAGGAACCTGAACTAACCTTTACATCAGCTGGGTGCTAAGCATCTACATGTATTATCAAATAGGAAGTAGAAAAAAAAAATAAAGGATAGAAAAGTCTACAATGAAAGCTGGTTACCTTCCCTCACTTGTGTGTCTAAAAGCTATTGCAAATACTGCATTTTAGAAATCCTATCAGCGCCATTTCAAGGAACATTGCTATTAATATTTTTAAAATACTTGAATGCTTGTATTGAAACCATTTTCACTGCATAGTATTGATTAATTTATTTAAAATACTGTGAAAGAGAAATCTGAGAACACTTGAAAGAAAACAATTGTTTTTTTTAATGCAATTTAAATAGAAGGGGTAGTGCATTCGGTTTAGGTGGAGAACAGCAGGAAAGGGAAAATTCAGCAGGGGTGGTACAACCCTGTACCACCCCTGGAGAGGGGCTGAGGTAATGCATTCTCACACTTCCTTGGCTGAGTTAAAGTGCATCTGCGCTGAAGCCCCACAGAGCCCTGCAGAGTCCTGGAAGGCCCCAGGCAGCAGTTTCTATCTGCATCCCTGAACTAAAGACAGCCTCATTGGGTGGTAGAGGCCCGGAGGGTTTCAGAAGTCAGAGAACAACCTCTAGCTAAACCCTGGCTGACAACCATGGTAGGCAGGAGCAAGGGAGAGCCCAGGTACGCAGCTCAAGAAATCAGCCCACAACATGCACCCACCTCCCAATGGAAGAAAGCTTCACTCTGTGGACAGAGTCACCACACTGTGTCCCTACGGGTTCCTGCTTCTGACCAAGACTGGAAAATCACAAGTGCAGAGACGCGGAGGACCCTCAATCAGGAAGGGCATCTTCCTTGTGCTTGGAGTAGTAGTCACTAACTGACAAGCAGCTATGCAACGTGTTCAGATAATTAAGAGAAAGATGACAATCATTTAATAAAAATATACTCATTATAGTGACACAGCAATATCTATGTTCATAGCAGCACAATTTACAATTGCTAGATTATGGAAACAACCCAGATGTCCCTCAGTGGATGAATGGATCCAAAGACTGTGGTGCATATATACCATGGAATTTTATACAGCAATTAGAAACAATGATATTGCAGCCTTTGAAGGTAAATGGATAGCTATGGAAGAAATTATGCTGAGTGAAATCAGCATAACCCAGAGAACCAAGGGTTGAATGTCTCCACTCATCTGTGGAGGCTGGAACTAGACCCTGGCCATTGAGAAAGGTGGACTATTATCAGGTGTTAAATCCAGATAAGGTGTAATGTTACACAACCTAATACTTTTTTAGAGATATTGTGGGAAGGGGAAGGGAGGGATAAGGGTGGGTAATTGGGGGGGCACTCTTGGGGGTAAATATAATCTCCAGAATCTATATACATTTTATATTATTTTGTTAAAAACTTGTATGGTTGTTCAAAAAATAAATTTATCAATAAAAATACTATTAATGAATGACAGAAAGTCCCAATGAAGACATGAAACTATTAAAAAAAATCCAGAAATTCTAGAGTGAAAAAGCACAATTGAATACAAATCAACTACATAGGTCCATCAAGCAACACTGGCATGGAAGAAGGCATCAACTTGAAAAAATAAAACCATTTAAAAAAACCCAACTCGAAGAGCACAGGCAAAAAGCTTGATTAAAACCGAAGAGAGACTCGGGTGTGTGGAGCAGGATCAAGCTTTCCAACATGTCTATAATTGGAGTTCTAGAAAGACAGAAAGAAGGTAGAAGTCATAAAACAACTTGCTTAATAATGCCTGAAAATTTCCATGGATTTGCAGCTCTACAAAGCTACAAGATCTATAGAAAAAGAAATGCATCTAGATGTATTGCATCCCAACCACCTAAAATTCAGATAGCAAAAGTATTGAAAGCAGCAAGAAAAAGGGACAATGCATATGCTAAAAACAGTAATGTAACATAGTTGAGTTTTCATCCAAAATGACAGGATGTATGGAAGTTGGAATAAAATGTTCAGAGCATTGAAAGAAAAAAATTCATGGCTAATGAAGCTATCTTCTAAGCCCAAAGACCAAAAAGAATCTTTGATAAACTAACACTGATAGAGTCCTTTGCAGCAGACCGGCACTATAAAAAATATTGAGAGGTCTTTCAGATCCATAAAGGGGGAAACAACACAATAAATAGTAAATGCAGTAGAAAGTGAAAATTATATCTTAGATATTAAAATAGAATATTGGCTTACTATATTGTGTATGTTTCTTTGGTTCTCTTGACTTTATTAATAGACACATGACCACTTAACACAAAATTTATAAAAGAACCTTTTAAGGTTACAAGGTGTACTGAGGTAATGCATGTGGCAATGGAAGCAGAAGGGACCAGAAAGAATTGGGGGTGTTCTATGTGTGTCATATGACCCACGGCAGCAAAGAGAACACAAAGAAAATAGCCAAATACCCAACACAGAAATCAAAATGATGCCACAAAGCATTTATTTAACACAAAATAAAGTAGTGATTAAATAAGAGGAACAAAAAATGGACAAGCCCCATTCTGAGCACAGAGCAACAGGTTACACCACAGCTGGATCCATGGACAGTTAGTGGGCGTGCACAGACGGGCACCAGGCCAGCGCTGCAGACCTCGGCCTGACAGACAAATGTAGCCCGTGTTCATTTTTAATTGTTCTGTGAGCTAGGATTGTTCTGTGTTTTACCTGTTAGAACAGGAAGATGAAGATAAAGCTGTCAAGGAGGAGGTGGAGGAGGAGGAGGAGGAAGTGGAGGAGGAAGAAGAGGAGGCAGAGGCAGAGGAGGAAGAGGAGGAGAAGGAGGAAGAGGAAGAGGAGGAGGAGGAGGAGGCAGAGGTGGAGGCGGAGGAAGAGGTGGAG